>JAOSBK010052463.1:0-17363 GCA_027568895.1 Erythroxylum shatona
CAAAACACAATAAAACCCAAATGTCTTTCATTAATAGCATAAAGCGAGTTCTTACAAAGCTTTAGTGGGCATTTCTAGCCCTAATACAACAAAGTCTTAAAAAAATTCAAATTACAAAGAAAACCACATGAATAGTAATTGTACTAGCTCACTTTCTCAATTATAAAGATGTCACCCACAACACATACATACTTGATTTAGCTACCAAATCCTCTTTGCACATGAATATATCACCACCAATTCCTCATTTAATAATTCTAACTTCTATGAAAACTTCGGGGTCCAACATTGTTGGTGTGATACATAAGGCTAGTATACGACCGCGTTAGATTTCTAAACAAATATGGAGTCGTTGTTGGCAGTATTGGACATCACCTGAGACAATGTCCATTTCAGAATGTAATTTTACCAACAGATGTGGAGGAATGGGGGGAGAGTCTTTTCGTACATACGAGAGGACTTATTACTCACCACGAGCATACAGAGAACTTGTAGGTATTTACACTTTACATTTATATTCTAATTTTTTTACTTTGTTGTATATAAATTTAAATTGATGTGTGAATTTTGGAATGAAAATGTGTATTATAGAGAATGATAATGTTATAAACGTCTGGTGTCATATATGGTTGTTTTGTTAAGTAAATTTCTTTGTTCTCTGTCGAAATTTTTATAAATTCTAGTTGATTTATAGCATTTTATCTTATGTAGGAAAAGTCTATGGGCATGAGACCTACACCCATTAGCTCTTTTTGCACACTCGCACTAAGAAGCATGATGTTGTGACATTCGTCAACACCCGATGTAAAGAACTTAATGTATGTGAAGTTTATGCTTTAATAGTAATTCTTAATAATTATCACTTACTAATATAAAAATTGTCTCCTAATAGGACCAAATATAAGAAAGCATTCACCGACAGTCTCAGCACGAACAAGTTGTTAATGAGAGTTAGATATATCTTGATACAGTGGGTGTTAGGGACCATCGTGGAAAGATCTTAGGGTTAGGTTCATTTATGAACACATGTTATCCGCAATCCTCTACATCCAGTATAGCAACTTCTAGTAAACAGTCGACAACCAATGAAGTCAATGAGCTTCAGAGCACAGTGCAGACATTGACAACTCAGTTGCAATAGTCGATGGACATAACTCAGATCCATAATGAGGTGGATGTGTTGAAGGGAAGGGGCAACATCTCAGAGCATCCACAATCACGAGGACAATAGTGTACTTGTAATCATTTGAATTACAAAAACTTATTATATATAATTTAATATTTTTATATCAATTAAGATAATTTTAACTTTCTGTTTAAACAAATTAAATATATAAACAAATCAAAATATTATGCATAGATAATTCATAATTGTTGAAATTATGCATTAACCATAAGATTATGAAATAAATTTTAATGTCGAAATTTTCAAAATATTTATCAACAAAAAATACAAGTACATCAGTAAAATCTCTTATATTTATCGACAGAATACTATAAACCGTCAGCAAAATCTATGGCATTTATCGACAGAATAAAGAATCCCTATTAGTAATATTGACATCCTGTTACTCACCAATGGGACAAGTGTACCTATCGGTAATTTTACCGACGGAATAACCAATACCGCCTGCAAATATTTTAATAAAAAGAAAACGGTCGTAGGTAAATTTACCGACGGTCATATCCAACCGTCGGTGCACATAAAATATCCGTCAGTAAATTTACCTACGGCTGTTTTTATGACGCCTTTATCTATCGGTTAATTCCATCACCAATTTTTATTACAGACAGAATCCAAAGGTTTTTCATTAATAATATTTGTCGCTAAATGACATTTTTCTTGTGGTGTTATAAAGGAAGAAGTAAATTTTATATGCTAAAATATAGATATTGTTAAACAAATGAGTGGATACTTATTAGAAAATAAGTTCATTAAAATGACTTGAATATGAGGATTACGAATGGAGTATTACTTATAGGTGCATGGATTTTTTTCATTATAAGTATTGTGTAATTGATCATTAAGCTTAAAATTACTAAGATACCTTATATAAAAATTACTATGTTTTGATACTACTGATAACAAATTCTAATCAAAGCAGCTTGTTGGTTGTACTTTGATATAGTATAAACTATATGGAGATAACTAAGTAACTCAATAAAGAACCCTAAAGGAATTACAAAGAATGTTTCATCATTTTTTATTAGTAGGAATTCTCTTGATAGAATGAATTGAAATTTGAAAAGAGTGTTTTCAAATAGCAATTATAAATCAAATATTAATTAGTAAAGAATGAATTTGATTGGATTTAAATTGAATAGACCCTAACTACCCTAACTCCAGACTCTATGTCCAATGAAAATATTATATGATGACAGGATTAATGCATAGATACGTTAGGTCAAAATACTTTGAAATTCCTAATATTTAGGTAGTCATGACATATTCCCATACATCAATTTTAAATTATATGGTTCTAATTATGGATTTAAATTATAATTTATAATCATTACTAACATATTTGGGACCTAGTAGATTACATATAAGGAGCAATTAAAGAGAGAGTAATTAATTTAAATTAGGTTATACTTAATTTTGATGTTTTAGAATCTTTAATGATCAAATATAAGATATTTAATTTTATTAATAATTAATTTCAATTTTAATTGAGATAGAAGTTAATTATAATTAATAATTTAACTTAAATTAGAAAGAAATACTATAGTCTTTTTCTATAAAAAGGAAAAAAGATATCAATGACCTAATAATCTTTTTTTTCTCTAACATATAGTTTTCTTTTCTCTGCTTTATGGATACTATTATAGGCTAGACATTTGAACAATTCGTGATTGACAATTCCAAAAGAAAGTTCTATAGGATTTCAAATAAGTATGTATAATTATTTTATTCGTGCTTATCAAGTTATTTAATTAAAGAGATTCATCGAGATATTATTAAAAATTCATTGCTCACGTGATTTGATTATGGTTGATATTCCAATATTTTATGATTTTTCAAATGATGATATCACTAAATAAGAACATTGGAATTATGCTAATTATAAGCTTTGTAGAACCTCCTCCACTCAACTTTAGAAATGGGTTTAAATATTATGTCATTACCTTTAAGGCGGCTATGGAAAGAAAACGTAAATCAAGTATTGACTAAGAAGAGATGCAAAAAGGAGTCATGTAAAATTATAGTTTTAAGGTTGGTAAAAAGACGATCCATGGACAAGTTGATAGGTGTAGATTGCATTGTATTTTTATATGTAATTTGATATGTGTTTAGTGGTTAAGTTGATTGCTTAGTGTGTATCTAGGTTAAGAGTATCTATGTTAAGAATTGTGTTAGTTCATAAACATTTGTGTTTTAAGTGTTCCTTAGTTAAGAACATGTTTTTGAGCTTCAATTATATATATATAAGGTTTTGTGATGAGTTTGTTAGTGTTTTAGGACATTCGGAGGAGTTTCAGAGGAGAACTTAACTAAAACATAGTCTCATGATCGTGGCATGATCGTTCGTGATAGAAATACAAACATAGGGCCACGATCATGGCCTGCGCACAGACAGACGCAGTGTCACTTTTGGATTCGAGCTTTCGAGGGACATTTTGAACATTTTGGACCATGAAAAGACACTATGGGTACCTTAATTGGAAAAGACTATAAAAGGATAACAAAGGAACCTTAAAAGAGGAGCCTAGATTCTGCCTACAATTGGAAACCCAAAAGAGAGAGAGAGAAAAGAAGAAGAGGAAGAAAAGGAGGGTTTCGACACTGAATCTTCCCAGAATATGTGATCTCCCAACGCCGCTGCTTTTCTGAATCATCCAACCTGAGTTTCATTTCCTCCCCATTTATTTTTTTATTCATTTAATGTATAAGATTGAGATGGGCTATATGGTTATGGATTTTGAGTTGTTAATGACATTCTAACTTTCTTTCGGGATTTTGCTTGTCTTTAATGTAAATCTAGTTTATTTATGTTCACTTAAGTTGGATATTGTGATTGATTAAAGCATTTGCATATTTTGGTAACAAGCTGAGAGGGTGAACTTGATAAAAATGATTAGATTAGATTAACGACAGTTAGGCAATCTAATTGACCACTTAATCAATCTATCAGTAATTTCATGGAGAGAGATCCCGTGTGAGACCTAATTGTTTATTAGAGAGATTTAGAACTAATTAAAATTGTGGGTACATTATGAATCAAGAGATTGCAAGTCCATAATTTGATTAGGGTTTACAATTTAAGGAACGGTTATAACTCGAGAGAGAGTAATCAACCCTACGATTATCTAGAGACCCTATAAACACATAAAAGGCTAGATTAGCATTAATAATAGGTAAAATCCCGTCTCTCAAAACTTGATTAATTCCCTTTACGAATTTACATTGCTACATTTTTCAATTATTGCTAGTTTGTTTTGATTTAGTTTACTTTTCAGTTCAATATTTGAATTTGAGTCCTAAACAAAATGCAACCTGAATTAACTGGTTCCTAAGCTCAATCTCTATGGGATGATATCTGCTTTTTACTACAAGTAATAACCCATATACTTGCAGTTTTTAGCATAAAGCAAGTAATTGGTTTTGCAATCAAGAAGGTTTCGGCACTGTTATTAGAGATTGTTTTGTTTAGCATTTTGTTTAGTTTAAGTGACTTTGATTTAAGAGTTTTGATATTTTTCCTTATGTTTTTGTAGGTGCATGAACACAAGGAGCACAAGAAGGTCTAATGAGCTTAGTGAAGAAGAGCTTTTAGATATTACAAGGCATAAAAGATAGCTAAGAAGAGCTAGACGTTAAGAACAAATACAAAGGAATATGACAGAATAAGGAGAGCAAGGAATAGTTGAGAGGACATTTCAGTTCTCAAGGAGTTGCAAGGCCAGGGATCAGGCCAATAATTTTGAGATAAAGTTGCACTCCTCAACATAATTAAGAGTAGTGTGCAATTTTATAGGCTATCTAACGAAGATGCCAACATCCATCTTGCAAATTTCTTGGAGATTTTTGATACCTTCATGTTTAATGGGATGTTAGATGATTTCATGAGGTTGAGATTACTTTCTTTTGCTTTGGGAGATTGGGCAAAGGTGTAGTACAATTCACTCAGTGAAAGCTAAATCACTACTTGGGAGCAACTAACCCAAGCTTTCCAGGCTAAGTACTTCACTCTAACCTCAACAAGAATCATCAAAGAGATACCCAATTTTCAACAAAATGATGGGGAGTTGTTGTATGAAGCATGGAAGAGATTCAAGGAATTACAAAGGAGATACCTTACCATAACCTTCCAAGGGAATTTCTTTAGCAAACATTCTACAATGGTGTAACTTAGATCATAAGGGGAAAAATAAATGTAGTTACATGAGGGTCTTTGATGAAGAAAACCATTGATGCAACTCATGATCTTTTAGAAGAATTGGCAAGTAACAGTTGTATGTGGTGAAATGAAATAAGCAGATAAGTGTCCAAGGAGAAAAAAGGAATGATTCCACTTGACTTGCTGATAGCCTTGCAAGCACAGATTACTACCCTTACCAAGCAGTTGAGCAATATGCAAGGAGGTTCTTCATCCACAGTCAAGATGTTAGACCTCATTTCTGGAGCCCAATTATCGTTCCAAATATCATAAGACATTAGTGTATTTCTCTGTAGGGTTATTTCAATGAAATCTCCTTAGTCATCATTCTCATAACATCTCAAACCACAAGGGGGCCAGCCCACACTAGTTAGACACTCGAATCAGCACTTGAATTCTTCATGTGTCTAGTTTATTTTGAGATAATAATCATCTCATTCGGAGCTCTACAGATCAAGATATGATTAAAATGCCGAAGTATGTTTAGTAAACAATCAATTCATGCTCTTCCAATCAATTCCCTCATTTCTTTCCATCAATATTTTGTAAATCAACACCAATGGATAATAATTTTTATCCAGAGATAAAAAAAAATTTGTTAGGAATCTATTGGTTTAAGAATCACTTCATTTTGAGGTCGGATGATGAAGTTATGGTCAAAAGAATCAACCATGATTATATCCTCAATCATATTGTACCTATCTTGTTACAATTAGCATAAGTTTCACTAGAGATATCGGATTAAGGTCATTTTATGATGGTTTCAAAGAGGACTTTGAGGTCTACAACTTTTATGAGGACATTTCAAAGAGATTTTGTCATATAAAGGGTCAAAATTTCAAATTCCCGAAATTATACAGTGTATGTCTATTAAATGGACATACATCAGTACCTAACGGACATTCATAGGGTTTGGAGTGTTTTCTAGACCTGTAAAGATCTGTTTAATAGACAGGGACTTAGTTGGGGGTGTTTTTACACCTGAGAAGGTTCGTTTAACTGACCTAATCCAAAACTTCCTTCAAAGCCTTTCCAATGGTTCCTACATTCATTCTAACATTACTTTTACTCATAATCTTCCCGAATTCCCTTCTTTGAATACAATATTACTCCTTAAACATTCAATTACCAGATTGATTGCATTAAACTCCCAAACCTCAACTCAAATGACTCATCATATACAACAAATTCTCATCATTACTAAAATTTTTATGTATATACCTCCCAACATCACCATTTATAATGATCATATCTCTTAACTCCGATGTTCAAAAATTTCATACTTCAGACCATTAGAAAGCTAACAGGATAATCCACAACTTCTAAGAGACAACTTTTCCAAATTTAGCCCTTATTAATACAGCTTTTCCTTTGGGTTCAAAACACAATTTTTACACCTATGAAAGGATTGCAAATGCAATATACCTATTTTGAGAATCACAAGCAAAACAAAATCATATTTCATTAATGTATCCAAATAGAGTTTATACAAACTTCTATTACAAATCAAAATACACATCACTAACTTAAAACAAAATACAAAAGGATGCTCAATCTTGATATGCCTATAAAGCTATCCAAAATGTTTACTAACTTAGTATAAAAGTCTCTAACTATCTTAGAGTTTTTCGAAGCCTTACAAGGATCACTAACCATCTCGTTCTGCACCTTAGGAGGGAATAGTGGGGTTAACTACATAGCTCAGTGGCTAATATATTTATAGCCATTAGCAATTGACCATAATTTAAGCACATGTACAAGTATAGCTAGCAATTCAAACATTAATCAATTTAGCTCAAAACTCATAACACATAACGTATACTTTAGTCATTATACAAAACACTCAAATGCATCATACTTGACAATTCAAAGATGCAAGAACAAATAAATGGCTCTAGAGCTCTGTGGAACAAAACGAGCCTGATTTCTCAGGATATCATGGCCCTAAGCAGGCAACTAGAAAAAGGCTATAGGTCAATATGCACGTGACTAACAAAATGGATTCCTCTCTTACCCAATCACAAACAAATTTATGCTCAATTCAATCAATCAAAAATTCTTAGTCTCATGCTTCTTTTTGTTCTTTCCATTTATACAAAATTCATAACCTTTTTCAAGGCATAACATAATCATCAATCATCAAGCAATTTTCAATATTCACAAATAAGTCAAATTCAAGCAATCAACATACACACATAGGCAAGAATTTGCTCAATTGCACAATAACCATAAATACATTACCCACCTAATTTGCTCAAAAATCTAACTCAAGGTTGTCTTTCCTCTTGCTCTTGGGTAGGATTCTCTTAGTTTCCTAAAACAACCAAGATTCCATTCCAAACAACATTCTAATAAAATTCATAAACTTCAAAAATCACAAAATTGCAATAAGCACAAATTAAGCTCAAACCTAACCTGCCCATAGTTCATCTAGGTTAGAAAACCCAATATCTAGTTTAAAAACCCTAGGAATCAAATGGGTTCCTACTTCTTCTTCTACTTCTTCCAACACAACACCCATTCTCTCTCTAATCCCTTCATTCTCAACACAACCCATTTCTTTAATAAATCAAGAAGAAAAGACGATTAACTTACCTTAACAAGCTTGATTTCTCCTCTTCCCACGTTTTCTTCTTATTCTTTAGCTTCTCTCACGACCTTCTTCTTCCCTTCTTTTTCTCTCACATTTTTTCTCTCTTTTCTCTTCTCTTCTATGAATCTCTCTTCTCTTCTTCTAAAATTTAAGACAATTTTTATCCTTGGTCTTCCAATATTGCCCTTCCTTTGCTTTACCCTTCTAAGTCTACTTTTCATTCTTTTAACATAAAATCTACTAACTACTTAGACTATTAAATCTAACACCTCACTTAACCCTAATTTAATTCTAACATTCCCTTTCTAAATTTCTAATTCAACTTATACTCTCCAAATTAATGACTCAATTCTAAAAATAATGAAACAAATAAATCAATAATAATAAAAATTTTATGGTCCTACAATTCTCTCTCTTCAAGAATTTTGTCCTCAAAATTCTTACCTGAGACATTGAAGGGGTGTGGATACTTCTCCTTTATGGCCCCCAAAGGTTCTCATGTTACCTCCTCCGTTGAATGGTTTTTCCATAAGACTTTAACCAGTTTTGCAATCTTATTTCTCCAAAACCTTTTCGTTCAAATCTAAGATCTCCACTTATTGCCCCTCATATGTCAAATATTCCCTTAATTAGATCTTTGAAGGTCGAACTATATGCAAAGGATCAGATCGGTACTTCCTCAACATCGATACATGGAAGACATTGTGAATTTTAGACAATTCAGGTGACAGAGTTAACTTGTAGGCTAAAGGCCCAATCTTCTCAATGATCTCATATGGGCCTATGTATCTTGGACTAAGCTTTCCCTTCTTATCAAATCTCAAAACTCCTTTCCATAAAGAAGCCCTAAGAAACACTTTGTCTCTAACTTGAAATTCCATCTCATTTCTATGTGCATCCGTAAAGCTCTTTATTCTGTCTTGAGATACCTTGATTCTCTGTTTCAGCAATTTAATCTTATCAACAGTGACCTGTACCAACTGAAGCCCTAAAAGACTCCTTTCACCATTCTCATCCCAACAAATAGGAGTTCTACACTACCTACCATACAACGTTTCATAAGGTGCCATCTGAATTCCCGAGTGATAGGAATTATTGTAAACAAATTCGATTAAAGACAAATGATCATCCTATGAGCCTTTGAAATCCATAACACAAGATCTCAACATTGCCTCCAAAGTTCATATTGTTCTCTCTGATTGTCATCAGTCTGTGGATGAAAAGCAGTACTAAAGTGCAATTTAATTCCCAAAGTCTCCTATAATCTTTCCTAAAATCTAGAGGTGAACTTTGGATCTCTATCTGAGACTATCAAACTTAGAATCCCATGAAGTCTGATTATCTCATTTATGTATTTCTTAGCTAAAACATTCAAAGAATCTGTCTATTTAATTGGCAAGAAATCTACTGACTTAGTCAGCCTATCAACAATTACCTATATTGCATTATGCTTCCTGCTAGTCATCTCCAATCCCATCAAGAAATCCATCGTAATCCTCTCCTATTTTGATTCCAAAATCGACAAAGGTTTAAGCTTGCCTGAAGATGCCTGGTATTCATCTTTAACTTGCTGGCACACTAAACATCTTTTAATATACTTTGTAACATCTTTCTTCATTCCTTTCCATTAAAAGTGTTCTTTCAAATCTCTATACATTCTCATACTTCCTGGGTGCATTGCATAAGGTGCATTATGTGCCTCATCAAGAATCTCGTCTTTTAACTTTTGCATATCAAGAATACATAGTTTGTGACATACCGCCATCAATCCATTTTCCCTTACCTCTATTTCAGAAGGTTTACCATTTTTAATATCTTCTCTAATCTTGCTTAAATACTCATCTTTCTCCTATAATTCGTTAATCTTCTTATTCAACACTGGCCTTACTCAAAAATTTGCCAATACACAACCAGGTTTAGCTTATTTCAATGTCACCCTAAGTTTGACTAATTCCTTCAATAAAGGAAGATACACTATCTCCACATGTGCCATAGTGATTTCCTACTTAGTGTTTCTGCTACTACATTAGCTTTCCCTAGATAATATTCTATCATCAAGTCTTAATCCTTTAATAGCTCTAACCATCTTCTCTGTCTCAAATTCAACTCTTTCTAGCTCATCAGATACTTAAGACTCTTGTGGTCTGTAAACACCCTAGTGGTGACTCCATATAAGTAGTGTCTCCATATTTTCAATGCAAAGATTATAGCAGCTAACTTCAAGTCATGTGTAGGATAATTCGTCTTATAAGGTTTCAATTGCCTAGAAGCATACACAATCACTTTATCTTCGTGCATCAACACACACCCTAATCCCTTCCTCGAGGCGTCACTATACATTATGTACCCATCATCTCTGGAAGGAAATGTCAAAATTGATGCAGTTGTAAGCCTTTTCTTCAATTCCTCAAAATTGCTGTGGCACTCATCTATTCATACAAACTTCTTATTCTTCCTTGTCAATTTGGAAAGTTGAGCTGCTACCATAGAAAAGCCCTCTATAAACCTTCTATAATACCTAACTAAGGCCAAGAAACTTCTCACTTCAGCCACATTCTTAGGTGCTTCCCATTTCACAACCACCTCTATTTTTCTCAAATCCACATGCACTCCTTTTTTCAAAACTATATGTCTAAGGAACACCACTTCCCTTAGAAAAAATTCACATTTATCAAATTTGGCATGTAACTCTTTCTTCCTTAATGTCTTCAAGGCAAGCCTCAAATGTTCCTCATGCTCCTTGTCACTCTTGGAATAAATCAATATGTCATCAATAAAGAATATGACAAATTGGTTTAAGAAAGGCTTGAAGACTCTATTCATCAAATCCATGAAGGCTGCAGGTGCGTTCGTCAATCCAAAAGGCATAACTAAAAACTCAAAATGTCCATACCGTGTTCTAAAAGCAGTCTTTAATACATCAGACTCCTTTATCCTCAACTGATGGTAACTTGATCTCAAATCTATCTTAGAAAAGACCCTTGCCCCTTGTAGTTCATCAAACAAATCATCTATGCGTGGGAGTAGATTTCTATTCTTGATGGTGACCTGATTAAGCTTCCATTAGTCCATACACATTTTTAATGATCCGTCTTTCTTCTTCAGAAAAAGGACTGGAGCTCCCCAAGGCAAATAGCTAGGCCTAATGTCCCCTTCTCTAACAACTCTTCCAATTGCTCCTTAAGCTCCTTCAATTCTGCCGGAGCCATTTGGAAAGGTAGAATTAAGATCAGTACAGTACTCGGAAGAAGCTCAATGGGAAACTCAATTTCCCTAGGGTGGTAGTCCTAGTAATTCCTCAAGAAAGACATCCAAAAATTCCATAACTATAGGAATATCTTCTAACTTCCCTCTATCAACCTTTTTGTCTACCACATAATCCAAGAATTCTTCACATCCCTTCCTCATCATCCTCTCTGCTGTCAAAACCGATAGAATCCTAGCTGGACTGACTTTTCTGTCTCCCATAAATACCACCTTTCTACCTTCATTCAACTCAAACTCCACTATCTTCCGTTTGCAATCCAAATTAGCATTATACTTCTCTAACATATCGATACCCAAAATCACATCTAATCCTCCCATCTTCAATGGCATTAGATCCATCATTAATTGTTTTTCTCTAATATATATCTCACAGTCTCTAAAAACTTGTCTAATAACGATATACTGGTCGATTGGAGTACTCACCATCAAAGGAGTATCCAATGGGCTCAAATCTCTACCATACATAGTTATACCCTATGAAATAAAGGATTGGGTAGACCCTGGATCAATTAAAACAACAACATTAGCATTACATAATTTAACCATACCAGTCATAAGTTTTAGAGGGATCTCTACATCCTCCTAGGTCATTGCAAACACTCTAGCTAGTGCTTGGCCCCTTGGTCTCCCTGGAAGATTCACTCTCTTAGCTGCCTCAAAATTGCCCACTTCCATTGTGATCTTGTGCCCCACTATGTCAGTTTTCCTTGAAGCTTGCAACTAAGTTCCCTCTCTTTTTACATGCTGTGGACACTCCCACAATTGAAGCATGCTCCAGTCAATCGATAGCACTCCTCTCTATAGAGTTTCCTGTAGTGATTGTACTTAGGGATGGATGACTTGTCTCCCCCTCCCCTTCTGCTACCTCCAACCGTTGAGGCTTGATGAGAAACAATAGAAGTCCTCATAGGTCTAGGCCTATTTACACCATTGTTCCTTTCCTCAGACTGCACAGGAAAAGTCCTGGCACTCCCCTCGAGCATAGAAGTACCACCTCCCCTCTTAAACTATTCTCTCTTATTTCTCTTTTTGTTCATGACTCTCTTTATGTTCTCCATGTTTTCCGCCCTCAGCGCTGCTTCAACTAGTTGTTGAAAATCACAAAAACTCAATACCACCACCTTCTCTCTAACAGTTAGATGCAACCCCAATTCAAACATATAGCACTTAGCTACCTCACTCATCATCATCCCCGCTGTATACCGGGATAGTTATGTAAACCAATGCTTATACTCACTCACCGTCATTTCCCTTTAGGTGAGACTCAGAAACTCTCTCTTTTTCTACTAAATATACACCTTAGATAGGTACTTTTTCTTATAAACAACTAAAAAGTTCTTTCATGCTTACATTTTATTTTAATCTTAATTGTTATATGTATGCATGATATGCATGTCACTTAATGCAATCAATCAATTCACAATGCAACAAGTAATCACATAGCATAACAATTTATACTAATATGCATTCTAAGCCTAGGAAAAACCTAAGCTCTGATAGCACAAGATATTGGACCCCATTTTCATAGCCCAACTATCATTCTGAATATCATAAGATGTGAGCGTATTTCTCTGTAGGGTTAGTTTAATGAAATCTCCTTAGTCATCATTCTCATAACATCTCAAATTACAAGGAGGTGAGCCCACACCAATTAGATGCCCAAATCACCAATTGACTTCTACATAATATTTGTAGCTCGATGTATCTATTTTATTTTGAAATAATAATCATCTCATTAGAAGCTCTACAGATTAAGATATGATTAAGATGCTGAAGTATGTTCAGTAAACAACCAATTTATGCTCTTGCAATCAATTCCCTCACTTTCTCTCCATAAATATTTTGTAAATCAACACCAATAGATATCAATTTTCATTTAGAGATATTAAAATGTGTTAGGAATCTATTGGTTTAAGAATCACTTCATTTGCAGGTTGGATGTTGAAGTTATGGCCAAAAAAATCAACCATGATTATATCCTCAATCATATTATACCTATCTTGGGTCAATTAACATAACTTTCAATAGAGATATCAGACTAAGGCCAGTTTAGGGCGGTTTTAAAGATAACTTTGAGATCTACAACTTTTATGAAGACCCCAAAGAGATATTTTGGCATTTATAGGGTCAAAATTTCAAATTTCAGAAAGTGTATAGTGTATATCCTATGCCTAACAGACATTCACAGGATCTGGAGAATTTTCTAGACCCGTAAAGGTCCATTTAATGGACATGGACTAAGCTGGGGGCGTTTCTACACCTGATAAGGTCCGTTTAACTGACCTAAAGTCTGTCTAACAGACACTGGTGATCCAAAACTCCCTCTAAAGCCTTTCTAATGGTTCCTACATCCATTCTAACATCACTTTCACTCATAATCTTCCGAAATTTACTTCTTCTAATGCAATATCACTCCTTAAACATTCAATTACCAAATTGATTGCATTAAACTCCTAACCCTCAACTCAAATGACTCATCATATACAACAAATTCTCATCATTACTATAGTTGTTCTGTACATACCTCCTATGGAGCATCACCCCTTATAATGATCCTATCTCTTAACTCCGACGTCCAAAAATTTCATACTTCTTAATAATCAACAACTTCTAAGAAGATAACTATGCCAAATTCAGCCCAAATTAATACAGTTTTTCCTTTGAGTTCAGAACATAATTTCTACACCTATGAAAGGATTAAAAATGCAATATACCCATTTTTAGAATCACAAGCAAAACATAATCGTATTTTATTAATGAATCCAAACAGAGTTTATACAAGCTTCCATTACAAATCAACATACACATCACTAACTTTAAACAAAATACAAAAGGATGCTCAGTGTTGATATGCCTATAAAGCTATCCAAAATGATCATTAACTTAATACAAAAGTTTCTAAATATCTTGGAGTTTTTTGATGCCTTGCAAAGATCGCTAACCATCTCGTTCTGCACCTGAGGAGGGAATAGTGAGGTGACCAACACAGCTCAGTGGCTAATATTTTTTTAGCCATTAACAATTGACCACAATTCAAGCATATGTACAAGTATAGCTAGCAAATCAAGCATTCTCAATCTATTATAGGATTTCAAACAATAATCAATTTAGCTCAAAACTCATAACACATAATGTAGACTTTATTCATCGTACATAACACTCAAATGCATCATACTTGACAATTCAAAGATGTAATGAACAAACAAATTGCTCGAGAGTTCCGTGAAACAAAATGGAGAAACCGAAGTTTATACCCTGAACAATACGAGTCTGATTTCTCAGGATATTGTGGTCTCAAGTGGGCAGCCAGGAGAAGGCTATAGGTCAATGTGCACATGACTAACAAAATGGGTTCCTCTCTTGCCCAATCACAAACAAATTTATGCTCAATTCAATCAATCAAAAATTCTTAGTCTCATGCTTCTTCTTTTTTTCTTCTTTCCATTTATACAAAAGTCATAACCTTTTTCAAGGCATAACATAATCATCAATCATCAAGCAATTTGCAACATTCACAAACAAGTCAAATTCAAACAATCAACATATACACAAAGGCAAGAATTTGCTCAATTTAACAATGACCATAAACATATTACCTACCTAATTTGCTCGAAAATCCAACTCAAGATTCCATTCAAAACAACATTCTAATAAAATTTATAAAATTCAATTCACAAAATTGCAATAAACACAAATTAAGATCAAACCTAACTTACCCGTAGTCCATCTAGGTTAGAAAATCCAATACCTAGTTTAGAAACCCTAGGAATCAAATGGGTTCCTACTTCTTCTTGTTCTTCCAACACAACACCCATTCTCTCTCTAATCTCTTTATTCTCAACACAAACCATTTCTTTAATAAAGCAAGAAGAAAAGATGATTAACTTACCTTAACAAGCTTGATTTCTCCTTTCCTTATGTTTTCTTCTTGTTCTCTAGCTTCTCTCACGACCTTTTTCTTCCCTTCTTCTTCTCTCACATTTTTTTTCTCTCTTTTCTCTTCTCTTCTACGACTCTCTCTTCTCTTCTTCAAAATTTTAAGACAACTTTTATCCTTGGTCTTCTAATATTGCCCCTCCTTTGCTTTTCCCTTCCATGTTTGCCCTTCTTCTTTTAATATAAAGTCTATTAACTACTTAGACTATTAAATCTAATACCTCACTTAATCCTAAGTTAATTATAACATTCCCTTCTAAATTCCTAATTCAACTTATACTCACCAAATTAATGACTCAATTCTAAAAGTAATGAAACAAATAAATCAATAATTAAAAAAAATTTCGAGGTCCAACACCAGACCATATAGTTACAATGTGAATTATATGGACGGGACAACCATGGCACAACTAAATTTTTCTTGCTAGAAACGAGTGGTACTGACCAAGTAAATTACTTAGGTTGGCCGCAACAAGGTACCAATCTATACTTAGGGAAAAAAAAAGACTCAAATTTTTCATGGAGTACTAACATTAGAGGTAGCCAAATGAGAACACAAGGACCTCTCGATTTTCATTAAGACCCTTTTGTTTCTTTGGAGAACAAAATGGATAAGCTAATGGATGTATTGTGTTCAAAGTTCTTAAGCCAAGAGGAAAGTCAAAGAAGATTAGAAGAGAGTCAAAAAAGAATGGAGGCAAAGTTTGACCAGATTGGGAAGAACCACGCTTCATCCATCCACAACTTGGAGGTATAAGGAGGTTAACTTACTAGTGCTTTATCTTCTACGAGATCAGGAAGCTTACCAAGCAACACTAAGGCCAATCCAAAGGAACAACTTAAGGTGATCACACTTAGGAGTGGCAAGCATGGAGGAGCCAAATGTGTAAAAAGATAACCAGCAAAAGGAAAAGGTAGAAGACAAAGAAGAAGAGAAGTCATATGTATCACCACCACCTTACAAGCCTAAGATTCCATATCCACAAAGAGTGAGACAACATCATGTTGACACTCAATTCTCTAAATTTTTGGAGAAGTTAAAGAAAATTCAGATTTAGTCTTTGGTGGAAACATTGGAGTGTATGCCTAAGTATGCAAAGTTTCTCAAGGATATATTGACACACAAAAGCACATAGGAAGACAATCAGATGGTGACCTTGATGGAGAACTATAGTTCAATCATCACAAGCACAATGCCTTCAAAACTACAAGGTCCAGGGAGTTTTACTATTCCATGTGTTGTTGGCGATTTTGAATTTTCTAAACGCTTATATGATTTAGGCATAGGTATTAACTTGATGCCTTTATCTATTTTCAGGAACTTGGGGCTAGGAGATGCCAAGCTAACATCCATGCTTATCTAACTTGTGGATCAATCCATTAAGAGGCCATTGAGGGTAGTAGAAGATGTTATAGTAAAAGTGTTGGACCCCGAACCTTGAGTGGACATTAGAAATATGAGAATGAAATAAAATGAGTATTTTGGTATATAATTTGTGTTATAGATGATTTTGATATTGAAATGTGAATTATGAATGGATGATGAGCTGAGGACTTTAAGCATGAACCATAGTTATATATGTAAGATATTATGGAAAAGCAAGAGATTATGAATGACATGATGCTATTGAATGTAGGAAATCATATGAATTGAGGTGGAGATTTGGATGAATTCCAAATGATAGTTGAATTGTTATAAATGATGTGCAATTAAGAAAATGAAGTTAGGATGAATGTTAAGTTTTGCATGAGGATAAAAATGTATATGCCGATTCAAGAGAAATTTAGGGAATGATTGAAATAGAATTGGCCAAGGTTGCCTTCTTTGAAGTTATAGATTATACTTCTATCTTTAAAACGAGACTAAGTATGCAAGTTTTCGAGATCGGAGTTGAGAGATATAGATGATGCAAGTTATGATGTTATATAGGAGTTATGTTTGTGACAATTTTGATGAATGTTTGACAATTGAGGTTTTGATGAACCAATTAAGTTAAGATTTGCGAAGTTTGTGAATTGAATTTGTTGTTTTGATTGTTATGAAGTGATTAGGCATTTGAATAAGTGAATATGTGAAGATTATAAGAGTATATGATGTTAGTTTGGATGTGAGAAACTTTGGAAAAAGGTTTGAAGGGTTTTGGAAAATGCAATGTCCGTTAAACGGACACGTGAGTCCGTTAAACGGA
>JAOSBK010052502.1:0-17349 GCA_027568895.1 Erythroxylum shatona
CGCAGAATGCGCATTTTCGTGACATTTTATGCATATTTTTTGAATGTGCATTTTCGTGGCGTTTTATGCATGTTTCCGAAAAATGTCACAGAATGTTCATTTTTGTGACGTTTTATGCACGTTTTTAAAAAAACGTCGCTGAATGTGTATTTTCGTAACGTTTATGCATATTTTTTAATGTGCATTTTCGTGACGTTTTATGCACGTTTCCAAAAAATGTCACGGAATGTGCATTTTCGTGTCGTTTTATGCACGTTTCTAAAAAACGTCGCAGAATGTGACTTTTCGTGACATTTTATGCACGTTTTTTGAATGTGCATTTTTTGATGTTTTATGCAAGTTTCCAAAAAATATCACAGAATGTGTATTTTTGTGACTTTTTATGCACGTTTTAAAAAAAGTCACAGAATGTGCATTCTTTCAACATTTTATGCGCATTTCCAAAAATATCACAGAATGTGCATTTTCATGACGTTTTACGAACGTTTCCAAAAAATGTCGCAGAATGTGAGTTTTTTTGACATTTTATGCACATTTTTTAATGTGCATTTTTGTAACGTTCTATGCAAGTTTCCAAAAAATGTCACAGAATGTGTATTTTTGTGACTTTTTATACACGTTTCCAAAAAAGTTACAGAATGTGCATTCTTTCAACGTTTTATGCGCGTTTTCAAAAACGTCACAGAATGTGCATTTTCATGACGTTTTACGCACGTTTTCAAAAAATGTCACAAAATGTGAGTTTTTGTGACATTTTATGCACATTTTTTAATGTGCATTTTTGTAACATTTTATGCACGTTTTCAAAAAATGTCACAGAATGTGCAATTTTGTGACTTTTTATGCACGTTTTCAAAAAACGTCACAGAATGTGCATTTTCTTAATGTTTTATGCACATTCCAAAAAATGTCACAGAATGTGCACTTTGGTGACGTTTTATGCATGTTTTTTGAATGTGCATTTTTATTACATTTTACGTACGTTTCCAAAAAAAGTCACAGAATGTGCATTTTGGAGACGTTTTATTCATTTTTCCAAAAAACGTCGCAGAATGTGCATTTTTTGACATTTTATGCATGTTTTTTGATTATGCATTTTCGAGACATTTTATGCGCATTAAAAAAAAAACGTCACAGAACGTGTATTTTCGTGACATTTTATGACCATTTTTTGAATATGCATTTTCGTGACGCTTTATGCACATTTTCGAAAAATGTCACAGAATGTGCATTTTCATGACGTTTATGCATGATTCCAAAAAACATCACAGATTGTCCATTTTCATGATGTTTTATGCACAGAATGTGCATTTTCTTGATGTTTTATGAACATTTTTGGAATGCGCATTTTCGTGACGTTTTATGGATATTTCCAAAAAAATGTCACAAAATGTGCATTTTTGTGATGTTTTACGCACGTTTCTAAAAAACATCACAGAATGTACATTTTCGTGACATTTTATGCATCTTTTTTTAATGTGCATTTTCGTGACGTTTTATGCGCATTTCCAATAAAGTCACAGAATGTGCCTTTTTTCAACGTTTTATGCTTGTTTCCAAAAGGTCACAGAATGTGCATTTTCGTGACGTTTTATGCATGTTTTTTGAAAATGCATTTTCATGCGATTTTACGCACGTTTCCAAAAAAAATTGTAGAATGTGCATTTTTCTGACGTTTTGTGCACGTTTCTAAAAAAAAGTCACACAATGTCCATTTTTGTGACATTTTATGCACTTTTTTTGATTGTGCATTTTTGTGACATTTTATGCACGTTTCCAAAAAATGTTGCAGAATGTGCATTTTTCTTACGTTTTATGCACATTTTTTGAATGTGCATTTTCGTGACGTTTTATGCACGTTTCTAAAAAATGTCGCATAATGTGCTTTTTTGTGACATTTTATGCACGTTACCAAAAATATCACAGAATGTGCATTTTTGTGACGTTTTATGCATATTTTTTTAATGTGTATTTTCGGACTTTTTTGCATGTTTCCAAAAAATATCGCAGAATGTGACTTTTCGTCAGATTTTATGCACGTTTTTTGAATGTGCATTTTGTGACGTTTTATGCACTTTTCAAAAAAAATGTCACAGAATGTGCATTTTTGTGACTTTTTATGCACATTTCCAAAAAAGTCACAAAATGTGCATTTTTTCAATGTTTTATGCGTGTTTTCAAAAATGTCACAGAATGTGCATTTTCATGGTGTTTTACGCACGTTTCCAAAAAATGTCGCAGAATGTGACTTTTTGTGACATTTTATGCACGTTTTTTGAATGTGCATTTTTGTAACATTTTATGCACGTTTCCAAAGAAGTCCTAGAATGTGCATTTTTGTGACATTTTATGCACGTTTTTTGATTGTGCACTTTCGTGATATTTTATGCGTGTCTCCAAAAAATGTCACAGAATATGCATTTTTTTGATGTTTTATGCACATTTCCAAAAAATGTCACACAATGTGCATTTTTGTGACATTTTATGCATGTTTTTTAATGTGCATTTTCATGACGTTTTACGTACGTTTCTAAAAAAAGTCACAGAATGTGCATTTTGGTAACGTTTTATGCATGTTTCCAAAAAACGTCGCAGAATGTGCAATTTTGTGACATTTTATGCACGTTTTTTGATTGTGCATTGTCGTGACATTTTATGCTTTTTTCCAAAAAACGTCGCAGAATGTGCATTTTCGTGACGTTTTATGCACATTTTTTTAATGTACATTGTCGTTCAAAAAAAGTACATTCTATGACATTTTTTGAATGCCATAGAATGTAGATTTTTTTAATGTACATTTTTTGAACGTGCGTCACGAAACGTTTTTGAATGTACATTTTCGTGACGTTTTATGCACATTTTTTAAAAATGCCATAGAATGTGCATTTTTGCGATGTTTTATGCACATTTTTTGAATGTGCATTTTCGTGACGTTTTATGGACGTTTGCAAAAAAATGTCACAGAATGTCCATGTTTGTGACATTTTATGCACGTTTTCTGAATGTGCATTTTCGTGATGTTTTATGGACATTTCCAAAAAATGTCACAGAATGTGCATTTTTGTGATGTTTTATGCACGTTTCCAAAAAACATCACAGAATGTGTATTTTCGTGACGTTTTATGAACGTTTTTGAAAGTGCATTTTTGTGACTTTTTATGCACGTTTCCAAAAAACATTGCAGAATGTGACTCGTGACAATTTATGTATGTTTTTTGAATGTGCATTTTTGTGACGTTTTATGGACGTTTCTAAAAAATGTCATAGAATGTGAATTTTTGTGACTTTTTATGCACATTTTCTCAATGTGCATTTTTGTGACTTTTTATGCACGTTTCCAAAAAAAGTCACAGAATGTGCATTTTTTCATCGTTTTATGCACGTTTCCAAACACGTCACAGAATGTACATTTTTGTGACACTTTATGCACATTTTTTTGAATGTGCATTTTCATGACGTTTTACGCATGTTTCCAAATAAAGTCGCAGAATGTGCATTTTTGTGACGTTTTATGCATGTTTCCATAAAACGTCGCAGAACGTGCATTTTTGTGACATTTTATGCACGTTTTTTGATTGTGCATTTTCGTGACATGTTATACATTTTTCCAAAAATCGTGGCAAAATGTGCATTTTCTTGACGTTTTATGCGCTTTTTTTGAATGTGCATTTTTGTGATGTTTTATGCACATTTCCAAAAAAGGTCATAGATTGTGCATTTCTGTGACGTTTTATGCACGTTTCCAAAAAAGTTACAGAATGTGCATTTTTTCGACGTTTTATGCACGTTTCGAAAAAATCACAGAATGTGCATTTTCGTGACGTTTTATGCATGTTTTTTTAATGTGCATTTTCATGTGGTTTTACACACGTTTCCATAAAAAGTCACAGAATGTGCATTTTCATAAAAACTTCTTCTGTGTTTTGGGCATCTTCGGTGTTTCAACACTTCTTCTGTGCTTTGCGCATCTTCCGTGTTTTGCGCTTCATCTGTGTTTTGCGCATCTTTTATGTTTTGCGCATCTTCTGCGTTTCTCCACTTCTTCTGTGTTTTGCGCATCTTCTGTGTTTTGTGCTTCTTTCATGTTTTGCACTTCTTCTGTTTTTCTCAACTTCTTCTGTGTTTTGTGCTTCTTCTGTGTTTTTGTGCTTCTTCGGTGTTTTTCCACTTCTTCTGCGTTTTGCGCATCTTCCGTGTTTTACACTTTTTCTGTGTTTCTCCACTTCTTCTGTGTTTTGCGCATCTTCGATGTTTCAACACTTCTTCTGTGTTTTGCGCTTCTTTTGTGTTTCTTCAATTCTTCTATGCTTTGCGCATCTTCTGTGTTTTGTGATTCTTTTGTGTTTTGCACTTCCTTTGCGCATCTTCTGTGTTTTTCCACTTCTCTGTGTTTTGCGCATCTTCTGTGTTTTACGCTTTTTCTGTGTTTCTCCACTTCTTCTGTGTTTTACGCATCTTCAGTGTTTCAACACTTCTTCTGTGCTTTGCGCATCTTCCGTGTTTTGCGCTTCTTCTGTGTTTTGCGCTTCTTCTGTATTTTGTGCTTCTTCTGTGTTTTGTGCTTCATCTGTGTTTTGCATTTTTTCTGTGTTTTGAGGGTCTTCAGTGTTTCTCCACTTCTTCTGTGCTTTGCGCATCTTCTGTGTTTTGCGCTTCATCTATGTTTTGCGCTTCTTCTATATTTCGCCTCTTCTTATATGTTTTAGGCTTCATCTGTGTTTTTCGCTTCTTCTGTGTTTCTCCACTTCTTCTACGTTTTGCTCATCTTCTGTGTTTTGCGCATTTTCTGTGTTTTGCGCTTCTTTTGTATTTTGCATTTCTTTCGTGGTTTGCGCTTCGTCTGTGTTTCGTGCATCTTCTATGTTTTGCGCTTCTTTTGTGATTGTCCACTTCTTCTGTGTTTTGCGCATCATCTGTGTTTTGCGCATCTTCTGTGTTTTGCGCTTCTTTTGTATTTTGCGCTTCTTTTGTGTTTCTCCATTTCTTCTGTGTTTTGTTCATCTTCTGTGTTTTGTAATTATTCTGTGTTTTGCACTTCTTCTGTTTTTCTCCATTTCTTCTGTGTTTTGCGCTTCTTCTGTGTTTTGGGCTTCTTATGTGTTTCTCCACTTCTTCTGTGTTTTGCGTTTCTCCTGTGTTTCTCCACTTCTTCTGTGTTTTGTGCATCTTCTGTGTTTCAACACTTCTTCTGTGTTTTGTGCTTCTTTTTTTATTTCTCCTCCTCTTCTATGTTATATGCTTCATCTGTATTTTGTGCTTCTTCTGTGTTTTGCGATTCTTCTGTGTTTCTCCACTTCTTCTGTGTTTTGTGCATCTTCTATGTTTTGCGCATCTTTTTTGTTTTATGCTTCTTCTGTGTTTTGCGCTTCTTTTGTGTTTTGCACATCTTCAGTGTTTTGAGCTTCTCCTGTGTTTTCCCACCTTTTCTGTGTTTTATGCTTCTTTTGTCTTTTGCGCTTCTTCTGTGTTTTGCGCTTGTTCTGTATTTTGTGCTCCTTCTGTGTTTTCTTCTGTGTTTTGCGCGTCTTCGGTGCTTCTCCACTTTCTTCTGTGCTTTGCGCATCTTCTGTGTTTTGCGCTTCATCTATGTTTTGCACTTCTTCTGTATTTCTCCTCTTCTTCTATGTTTTGTGCTTCATCTGTGTTTTCCGCTTTTTCTGTGTTTCTCCACTTCTTCTGCGTTTTGTGCATCTTCTATGTTTTGCGCTTTTTTTGTGTTTTGCGTTTCTTTCGTAGTTTGAGCTTCTTCTGTGTTTCGAGCATTTTCTGTGTTTTGCGCTTCTTTTGTGATTGTCCACTTCTTCTGTGTTTTGTGCATCATTTGTGTTTTGCGCATTTTTTGTGTTTTGTGCTTCTTTTGTGTTTTGCGCTTATTACGTGTTTCTCCATTTCTTCTGTGTTTTGCGCATCTTCTGTGTTTTGTAATTATTTTGTGTTTTGCACTTCTTCTGTTTTTCTCCATTTCTTCTGTGTTTTGCGCTTCTTCTGTGTTTCTCCACTTCTTTTGTGTTTTGCATTTCTCTGTGTTTCTCCACTTCTTCTGTGTTTTGCGCATCTTCTGTGTTTTAACACTTCTTCTATGTTTTGCGCATCTTCTGTGTTTGGCGCTTCATCTGTGTTTTGCGCTTCTTTTTTATTTCTCCTCCTCTTCTATGTTATATGCTTCATCTGTGTTTTGTGCTTCATCTGTGTTTTGCGCTTCTTCTGTGTTTCTCCACTTCTTTTGTGTTTTGCGCATCTTCTATGTTTTGCACATCTTTTGTGTTTTGTGCTTCTTCTGTGTTTTGCGTTTCTTCTGTGTTTTGTGCTTCTTCTGTGTTTCTCCACTTCTTCTATGTTTTGTGCTTCTTTTATGTTTTGCGCTTCTTCTGTGTTTTACGCTTCTTCTGTGTTTCTCCACTTCTTCTGTGTTTTGCGCGTCTTCCGTGTTTTGCGCTTCTTTTGTAATTTGTGCTTCTTCTGTATTACTCCTTTTCTTCTATATTTTACGAGTCATTTGTGTTTTGTGCTTCTTCTGTGCTCCTCCACTTCTTCTGTGTTTTGCGCATTTTCAGTGTTTTGTGCTTCTTCTGTGTTTTGCACTTCTTTTCTGTTTTGCGCTTCTTTTGTGTTTTGTGCTTTTTTTATGTTTCTCCATTTTTTTTTGCTTTGTACTTCTTCTGTGTTTCGCGCTTCTTCTGTGTTTCGCGCTTTTTCTGTGTTTTGCGCTTCTTCTGTGTTTCTCTACTTCTTCTGTGTTTTGCGCATCTTCGGTGTTTCTCCACTTCTTCTGTGTTTTGCGCTCCATCTGTGTTTTGCGCTTCTTCTGTGTTTTGCCCATCTTTTGTGTTTTGCGCTTCTTCTGTGTTTCTCCACTTCTTCTGTGTTTTGCGCATCTTCGGTGTTTCTCCACTTCTTCTGTGTTTTGCAAATCTTCTGTGTTTTGTGCTTCATTTGTGTTTTGCACTTCTTCTGTATTTCTCATCTTCTTCTATGTTTTGCGCTTCATCTGTGTTTTGTGCTTCTTTTGTGTTTTGCACTTCTTCTGTGTTTCTCCACTTTTTTCTGTGTTTTGCGCATCTTCTGTGTTTTGCGTTTCTTTTATGTTTTGCGCTTCATCTGTGTTTTTGGCATCTTCTGTGTTTTGTGCTTCTTCTGTGTTTCTCCACTTTTTTCGTGTTTTGCGCATTTTCTGTGTTTTATGCTTCTTTTGTGTTTTGCGCTTCTTCAGTGTTTTACTCTTCTTTTGTGTTTTGCGTTTCTTCTGGGTTTTGCGCTTCTTCTGTGTTTCTTTTTTTCTTCTGTGTTTTGCGCCTCTTCTGTGATTTGCGCTTCTTCTATGTTTTGCAGTTCTTCTGTGTTTTGCACATATTCTGTGTTTTGTGCTTCTTCTGTGCTTCTCCACTTCTTCTATGTTTTGCGTTTCTTATGTGTTTTGCGCTTCTACTGTGTTTCTCCACCTCATCTGTGTTTTGTTCTTCTTTTGTGTTTCTCCACTACTTCTGCGTTTTGCATTTCTTCTGTGTTCCTCCATTTCTTCTGTGTTTTGCACATCATCTCTGTTTTGCGCATCTTCTGTGTTTTGTGCTTCTTTAGTGTTTTGCGCTTCTTCTGTGTTTCTCCATTTCTTCTGTGTTTTGCACTTCTTCTGTTTTTTCCACTTCTTCTATGTTTTGCGCATCTTCAGTGTTTTTTTCGCTTCTCCTCTGTTTCTCCACTCACTTCTTTTGTGTTTCTCCCCTTCTTTTGTGATTTTCACTTTTTCTATGTTTTGCGCTTGTTCTGTGTTTTGTGCTTCTTCTGTGTTTTGCGCTTCTTTTTTGTTTTTCCACTTCTTCTGTGTTTTGCGCATCTTCGGTGTTTCTCCACTTCTGTGTTTTGCAAATCTTTTGTGTTTTGTGCTTCATCTGTGTTTTGCGCTTCTTTTGTATTTCTCATCTTCTTCTATGTTTTGCGCTTCATCTGTGTTTTGTGCTTCTTTTGTGTTTTGCACTTCTTCTGTGTTTCTCCACTTTTTTTTCTGTGTTTTGAGCATCTTCTGTGTTTTATGTTTCTTCTATGTTTTGCGCTTCATCTGTGTTTTTGGCATCTTCTGTGTTTTGTGCTTCTTCTGTGTTTCTCCACTTCTTCTATGTTTTGCGCATCTTCAGTGTTTTTTTCGCTTCTCCTCTGTTTCTCCACTCTGTGTTTTACACTTCTTCTGTGTTTCTCCCCTCCTTTTGTGATTTTCACTTTTTCTATGTTTTGCGCTTGTTCTATGTTTTGTGCTTCTTCTGTGTTTTGCGCTTCTTTTGTGTTTCTCCACTTCTTCTGTGTTTTGCGCATCTTCGGTGTTTCTCCACTTCTCCTGTGTTTTGTGCATCTTCTGTATTTTACGCTTCATCGATTTTTTGTGCTTCTTCTGTATTTCTTCTCCTCTTCTATGTTTTGCGCTTCATCTGTATTTTGTGCTTCTTTTGTGTTTTGCGCTTCTTCTGTGTTTCTCTATTTCTTCTGTGTTTTGCGCTTCTTTTGTGTTTCTCCACATCTTCTGTGTTTTGTGCTTCTTTTGTGTTTTGCGCTTCTTCTGTGTTTCTCCACTCTTTTTGTGTTTTGCGGTTCTTCTGTGTTTTACGATTCTTCGGTGTTTCTCCATTTCTTCTATGTTTTATCTTCTGTGTTTTGCGCATCTTTTGTGTTTCTCCACTTCTTCTGTGTTTTGCGCATCTTCTGTGTTTTACGTTTCTTCGGTGTTTCTCCATTTCTTCTATGTTTTGCGCATCTTCTGTGTTTTGTGCTTCTTCTGTGTTTTGCACATCTTTTGTGTTTTATGCTTCTTCTGTGTTTCTCCACTTCTTATTTGTTTTGAGCGTCTTCCATTTTTTACGCTTCTTCTGTGTTTTGTGCTTCTTCTGTATTACTCCTCTTCTCTATGTTTTGCGTTTCATCTGTGTTTTGTGCGTCTTCTGTGTTTTGCGCTTCTTCTATGTTCCTCCACTTCTTCTGTGTTTTACGCATCTTTTGTGTTTTGCGCATCTTCTGTGTTTTGTGCTTCTTTTATATTTCTCCACTTTTTCTGTGCTTTGCGCTTCTTCTGTGTTTTGTGCTTCTTTTGTGTTTTGCGCTTCTTCTGTGTTTTGTGCATCTTCTGTGTTTCTCCCCATCTTCTGTGTTTTGCACATCTTCGGTGTTTCTCCACTTCTTCTGTGTTTTGCGAAACTTCTATCTTTTGCGCTTCATCTATGTTTTGTGCTTCATGTGTGTTTTGCACATCTTTCTGTGTTTTGCGCATCTTCTGTGTTTTGCGCTTCATCTGTGTTTTGTGCTTCATGTGTGTTTTGCACATCTTCTGTGTTTTGCGCTTCATCTGTGTTTTGCGCTTGTTCTGTATTTCTCCTCTTCTTCAATGTTTTGCGCTTCATCTGTGTTTTGTGCTTCTTCTGTGTTTTACACTTCGTCTGTGTTTCTCCACGTCTTCTGTGTTTTGCGCATCGTTTGTGTTTTAGGCATCTTTTATGTTTTGCGCTTCTTCTGTATTTAGCACTTCTTTTGTGTTTTGCGCATCTTCAGTATTTTGGGCATCTTCAGTGTTTTGCACATCTTCAGTATTTTGGGCATCTTTTCTGTTTTGCGCAACTTCTGTGTTTGTCTACTTCTTCTGTATTTTGCGCTCCTTCTGTATTTTGCGCTCCTTTTGTGTTTCTCCACTTTTTCTGTGTTTTGCGATTCTTCTATGTTTCTCCACTTCATCCGTGTTTTACGCTTCTTCTGTGTTTCTCCACATCTTATGTGTTTTGCGCTTCTTCAATATTTCTCCACCTCTTCAGTGTTTTACGCATCTTCTGTGTTTTGTGTTTCTTCTGTGTTTTGTGTTTCTTCTGTGTTTTGCGCATCTTTTGTGTTTTGTGTTTCTTTCGTGTTTTGCGCTTCTTCTGTGTTTCTCCACTTCTTCTGTGTTTCTCAACTTCTTTTTTATTTTGCACTTCTTCTATGTTTTACGCTTATTCTGTGCTTTGAGCGTGAAGTTGAAGCGCAAAACATAGAAGAAGAGGAGAAATACAAAAGAAGCACAAAACACAGAAGAAGCGCAAAACACAGAAGATGCGTAAAACACAGAAGAAGTAGAGAAATACAGAAGAAGCGCAAAACACAGAAGATGCGCAAAACATTGAAGACGCTCCAATCACAGAAGAAGCGCAAAATACATAAGAAGCACAAAACACAGAAGAAGCGCAAAACACAGAGATGCGCAAAACACGAAAGAAATGGAGAAACACAGAACAAGCGCAAAACACAGAAGAACCACAAAACACAGAAGAAACACAAAACACAGAAGAAGTGGAGAAACACTGAAGAAGCGCAAAACACTGAAGAAGCACAAAATACAGAAGAAGTGGATAAACACAAAAGAAGCGCAAAACACAGAAGAAGTGGATAAACACAGAAGAATCGCAAAACACAAAAGAAGCGCAAATCACAGAAGAAGTGGAAAACATAGAAGAAGAGCAAAACATAGAAGAAGCGCAAAACACAGAAGATGTGCAAAACACAGAAGAAGCATAAAACACAGAAGAAGTGGAGAAACACAGAAGAAGCGCAAAACATAAAAGAAACACAAAACACAGAAGAAGCGTAGAACACAGAAGCGTGAAACACAGAAGAAGCGCAAAATGCAGAAGATGTGCAAAACACTGAAGATGCGCAAAACATAGAAGAAGTGAAGAAACACAGAGAAGCGCAAAACACAGAAGAAGTGGAGAAACACAGAAGTTGTACAAAACACAGAAGAAGTGGAGAAACATTGAAGAAGCGCAAAACACAGAAGAAGCACAAAACACAGAAGATGCGCAAAACACAGAAGGAATGGAGAAACACAGAAGAAGCGCAAAACACAGAAGAAATGGAGAAACACAGAAGTAGCGCAAAACACAGAAGAAGAAGTGAAGAAACAGAAGAAGCGCAAAACATAGAAGAAGCGTAAAACCCAGAAGATTCGCAAAACAGAGAAGAAGCGCAAACACAAAAGAAACGCGAAACGCAGAACATGCGCAAAACACAGAAGATGCGCAAAACACAGAAGAAGTGGGGAAACACAGACGAAGCGTAAAACATGAAAGAAGTGCAAAAGATAAAAGAAGCAGAAAACATAGATGAAGTGCAAAACATAGAAAAAGAAGCGAAACACAGAAGAAGCGCAAAACACAGAAGAAGCAGAGAAACACAGAAGAAGCGCAAAAATCAGAAGAAGCGAAAAATACAAAAGAAGTGCAAAACACAAAAGAAGCGCAAAACATAGACGAAGTGGAGAAGCACAGAAGTAGCGCAAAACACAGAAGAAGCATAAAACATAGAAGAAGCGCAAAACACAGAAGATTCGCAAAACAGAGAAGAAGCGCAAACACAGAAGAAGCGCAAAACGCAGAATAAGCGCCAAACACAGAAGCTGCGCAAAACACTGAAGACGCGCAAAATACTGAAGTAGTCGAGAAACACAGAAGATGCGCAAAACACAGAACAAGCGCAAAACACCGAAGAAGTGGGGAAACACAGACGAAGCGTAAAACACGAAAGAAGTGCAAAACACAGAAGAAGCAGAAAACATAGATGATCCGCAAAACATAGAAGAAGAAGCGAAACACAGAAGAAGCGCAAAACACAGAAGAAGCAGAGAAACACAGAAGAAGCGCAAAACTCAGAAGAAGCGCAAAATATAGAAGAAGTGCAAAACACAAAAGAAGCGCAAAACACAGAAGAAGCACAAAACACAGATGAAGCGCAAAACATAGAAAAAGAAGCGAAACACAGAAGAAGCGCAAAACACAGAAGAAGTGGAGAAACACAGAAGAAGCGCAAAACTCAGAAGAAGCACAAAACACAGAAGAAGCGCAAAGCACAGATGATGCGCAAAGCACAAAAGAAGTGGAGAAACACAGAAGATGAGAAAACACAGAAGAAGCCCAAAACACAGAAGAATCGCAAAACACAGAAGATGCTTAAAACACAGAAGAAGTAGAGAAATATAGAAGATGCGCAAAACTCAGGAGATGCGCAAAACATTGAACATGCGCAAAACACATAAGAAGCGCAAAACACAGAAGAAGCACAAAACACAAAAGAAATGGAGAAACACAGAAGAAGCGCACAACACAGAAGAACCACAAAAAACAGAAGATGCGCAAAACACAGAAGATGCGCAAAACACATAAAAAGTGGAGAACTACAGAAGAAGCACAAAACACAGAAGAAGCGCAAAACACAGAAGAAGCGTAAAACACAGAAGGTGTGCAAAACACTAAAGATGCGCAAAACACTGAGAAATCGCAAAACACAGAAGAAGCGCAAAACACAGTTGAAGCGCAAAACATAGAAGAAGAGGAGAAATACAGAAGGAACGCAAAACACATATGAAGCGCAAAACACAGAAGATGCGCAAATTATAGAAGAAATTGAGAAACACCGAAGATGGGTAAAAACACAGAAGATGTGGAGAAACACAGAAGAAGTGCAAAACACAAAAGAAACGCAAAACACAGATGTAGTGGGGAAACACAGAAGAAGTGGAGAAACATAGAAGAAGCGCAAAACACTAAAGAAGCACAAAACACAGAAGAAGTGGATAAACACAAAAGAAGAGCAAAACACAGAAGAAGTGGAGAAACACAGAAGAATCTCAAAACACAGAAGAAGCGCAAATCACAGAAGAAGTGGAAAACACAGAAGAAGCGCAAAACATAGAAGAAGCGCAAAATATAGAAGATGCGCAAAACACAGAAGAAGCGCAAAACACAGAAGAAGTGGAGAAACACAGAAGAAGCGTAAAACACAGAAGATGCGCAAATCACAGAAGATGTGGAAAACCCAAAAGTAGCGCAAAATACAGAAGAAGCGCAAAACACAGACGATGCGCAAAATACAGAAGAAGCGTAAAACACAGACGATGCGCAAAATACAGAAGAAGCGTAAAACACAGAAGATGCGCAAAACACAGATGATGTGTAAAACACAGAGGAAGGGGAGAAACACAGAAGAATCGCAAAACATAGAAGAAGCACAAAACCCACAAGAAGTGGAAGAACATAGAAGAAGCGCAAAACGTAAAAGAAGCACAAAACACAGAAGAAGCACAAAACATAGAAGAAGTGGAAAGCGCAGAAAAAGCGCAAAACATAGAAGAAGTGCAAAATACAGAAGAAGCGCAAAACACAGAAGATGCGCAAAACATAGAAGAAGTGGAGAAACACAGAAGAAGCGCAAAATACAGAAGATTCGTAAAACACAGAAGATGCACAAAACATTGAAGATGTGCAAAACCCAAAAGAAGTGGAGAAACACAGAAGAAGCGTAAAATACAGAAGATGCGCAAAACACAGAAGATGCGTAAAACACTGAAGATGTGCAAAACACAGAAGAAGTGGAGAAACACAGAAGAAGCATAAAAGACACAAGAAGCGCAAAACACAAAAAGTGGAGAAACACAAAAGAAGCGCAAAATGCAGAAGAAGCACAGAACACAGATGAAGCCCAAAACACAAAACAATCACAAAACACTGAAGAAACACAAAACACTGAAGATGCGTAAAACATAGAAAAAGAGTAAAAATAAGGAACACAAAAGAAACGCAAAACACAGAAGAATGCATAACACAGAAAAAGCGCAAAACACAGAAGAAGTTGGGAAACACAGCAGAAACGCAAAACACAGAAGATGCGCAAAACACAAAAGATGCGCAAAACATTGAAGATGAGCAAAACACTGAAGAAGTGGAGAAACACAGAAGAAGCGCAAAACACTGAAGATACGCAAAACACAAAAGATGCATAAAACACTGAAGATGTGCAAAACACAAAAGAAGTGGAGAAATACAGAAGAAGCACAAAAGACACAAGAAGCGCAAAACACAGAAAAATTGGAAAACACAAAAGAAGCGCAAAATGCAAAAGAAGCACAAAACACAGATGAAGTGCAAAACACAAAACAAGCGCAAAACATTGATGAAGCTCAAAACACAAATGAAGCGTAAAACATAGAAAAAGAGTAGAAATAAGGAACACAAAAGAAGCGCAAAACAAAAAAGAAACGTAAAACACAGAAAAAGCGCAAAACAAAGAAGAATTGGGGAAACACGGACGAAGCGCAAAACACAGAAGAAACACAAAACACAGAAGAAGTCGAGAAACACGGGAGAAACGCAAAATATAGAAGAAGCACAAAACACAGATGAAGCGCAAAACAGAGAAAAAGAGAAGAAAACAGAAGAAATGGAGAAACCCACAAGAAACGCAAAACACAGAATAAGCACAAAACGCAAAAGATGTGCAAAACACAGAAGATGCGCAAAACACAGAAGAAGCGCAAAACACAGAAAATGCGCAAAACACTGAAGACGCGCAAAATACTGAAGAAGCCGAGAAACACAGAAGATGCGCAAAATATAGAACAAGCGCAAAACACAGAAGAAGTAGGGAAACACAGACGAAGCGTAAAACACGAAAGAAGTGCAAAACACAGAAGAAGCAAAAAACATAGATGAAGCGCAAAACATAGAAAAAGAAGCAAAACACAGAAGTAGCGGAGAAACACAGAATAAGCGCAAAACTCAGAAGAAGCGCAAAATACAGAAGAAGTACGAAACACAAAAGAAGCGCAAAACACAGAAGAAGCACAAAACACAGATGAAGCGCAAAACATAGAAAAAGAAGCGAAACACAGAAGAAGCGCAAAACACGGAAGAAGTGGAGAAACACAGAAGAAGGGCAAAACTTAGAAGAAGCGCAAAATACAGAAGAAGTGAAAAACACAGAAGAAGCACAAAACACAGAAGAAGCGCAAAGCACAGAAGATGCGCAAAGCACAGAAGAAGTGGAGAAACACAGAAGATGCGAAAACACAGAAGAATCGCGAAACACAGAAGATGCGTAAAACACAGAAGAAGTAGAGAAATACAGAAGATGCGCAAAACACAGAAGATGCGCAAATCACAGAAGAAGTGCAAAACATAGAAGAAGCGCAACACACAGAAGATGTGCAAAACACAAAAGAAATGTGGAAACACAGAAGAATCGCAAAACACAGAAGAACCACAAAACACAGAAGATGCGCAAAACACAGAAGATGCGCAAAACACTGAAGATGTGTAAAACATAGAAGAAGTGGAGAACTACAGAAGAAGCACAAAACACAGAAGAAGCGCACAACACAGAAGGTGCGCAAAACACTAAAGATGCGCAAAACACAGAGAAAGCGCAAAACACAGAATAAGCACAAAACACAGTTGAAACGCAAAACATAAATGAAGAGGAGAAATATAGAAGGAACGCAAAACACAGATGAAGCACAAAACACAGAAGATGCGCAAATCACAGAAGAAATAGAGAAACACCGAAGATGGGTAAAACACAGAAGATGTGGAGAAATACAGAAGAAGCGAAAACACAAAAGAAACGCAAAACGCAAATGTAGTGGGGAAACACAGAAGAAGTGCAAAACACTCAAGAAGCACAAAACACAGAAGAAGCGGATAAACACAAAAAAAGCGCAAAACACAAAAGAAGAGGAGAAACACAGAAGAAGCACAAATCACAGAAGAAGTGGAAAACACAGAAGAAGCGCAAAACACAGAAGATGCGCAAAACACAGAAGATGCGCAAAACACAGAAGATGCGCAAAACACAGAAGAAGTGGAGAAACACAGAAGAAGCGCAAAACACAGAAGAAACACAAAACACAGAAGATGCACAAATCACAGAAGAAGTGGAAAACACAGAAGTAGCGCCAAATACAGAAGAAGCGTAAAACACAGATGAGGCGCAAAATATAGAAGAAGCGCAAAACACAGAAGATGCGCAAAACACAAAAGATGCACAAAACACAGAAAAAGTGGAGAAAGACAGAAGAATCGCAAAACACAGAAGAAGCGCAAAACACACAAGAAGTGGAGAAACACAGAAGAAGCCCAAAACGTAAAAGAAGCATAAAACACAGAAGCAGTACAAAACACAGAAGGAGGGGAAAACACAGAAGAAGTGCAAAACATAGAAGAAGTGCAAAATACAGAAGAAACGGAAAACACAGAAGATGCGCAAAACACAAAAGAAGTGGAGAAACACAGAAGAAGCGCAAAACATAGAAGATTCGCAAAACACAGAAGATGCGCAAAACATTGAAGATGTGCAAAACCCAAAAGAAGTGGAGAAACGCAGAAGAAGCGCAAAACACATAAGATGCGTAAAACACTGAAGATGTGCAAAACACAGAAGAAATGGAGAAATACAGAAGAAGCATAAAAGACACAAGAAGCGCAAAACACAAAAAGTGGAGAAACACAAAAGAAGCGCAAAACACAGAAGAAGCACAGAACACAGATGAAGCCCAAAACACAAAACAAGCGCAAAACACTGAATAAGAACAAAACACAGAAGATGCGTAAAACATAGAAAAAGAGTAGAAATAAGGAACACAAAAGAAGTTCAAAACACAGAAGAATCGCATAAGACAGAAAAAGTGCAAAACACAGAAAAAGTGGGGAAACACAATAGAAACGCAAAACACAGAAGATGCGCAAAACACAGAAGATGCGCAAAACATTGAAGATGAGCAAAACACCGAAGAAGTGGATAAACACAGAAGAAGCGCAAAACGCAGAAGAAGTGTAGAAACACAGAAGAATCGCAAAACACAGAAGAAGCGCAAATCACAGAAGAAGTGGAAAACACAGAAGATGCGCAAAACATAGAAGAAGCGCAAAACACAGAAGATGCGCAAAACACAGAAGAAGCGCAAAACACAGAAGAAACACAAAACACAAAAGATGCGCAAATCACAGAAGAAGTGGAAAACACGGAAGAAGCGCAAAATACAGAAGAAGCGCAAAACACAGACGATGCGCAAAATACAGAAGAAGCGCAAAACACAGAAGATGCGCAAAACACAGAAGAAGTGGAGAAACACAGAAGAATCGCAAAACACAGAAGAAGCGCAAAACACACAAGAAGTGAAGAAACACAGAAGAAGCGCAAAACGTAAAAGAAGCACAAAACACAGAAGAAGGATAAAACACAGAAGAAGTGGAAAACACAGAAGAAGCGCAAAACATAGAAGAAGTGCAAATTGCAGAAGAAGCGCAAAACATAAAAGATGCGCAAAACACAGAAGAAGTAGAGAAACACAGAAGAAGCGCAAAACACAGAAGATGCGCAAAACATTAAAGATGTGCAAAACCCAAAAGAAGTGGAGAAACGCAGAAGAAGCGCAAAACACAGAAGCAAAACGCAGAAGATGCGTAAAACACTGAAGATGTGCAAAACACAGAAGAAGTGGAGAAATACAGAAGAAGCATAAAAGACACAAGAAGCGCAAAACACAAAAAGTGGAGAAACACAAAAGAAGCGCAA
>JAOSBK010052529.1:0-17337 GCA_027568895.1 Erythroxylum shatona
AAAAATAATTTATTTTTAAGTTTTATTTAATTTATAATTATTATTAGTAATAAAAATATTTATTATTATTTTTAAAACTTTGAAAAAAATGGAGGAAGAAGAGGCAGAAGGAAGGAAGAGAGGAAGATTTTGAAAATTTTACAAAAAAATTCGTCAATTTTTTTAAAATTTTCGCTACAGACCGATATTTTGAATACCAATCGGTACCGACTAATACATCCGAAACGGGTCAGTACCAACTAGTATTTAAATTCGATACGATCAATTCTTCATACCGTATCGATTTTGGTCCGGTACAGTCCGGTATTCAAAATCCTGCTAAAACCTATTTGGGGATATTAATATACTTAAATAGTTTATTTTATATTTAGCTACTATTTATATTATTGGGTCCAAGTCTTATTAGTATTTATTAATTTAAAATAAGGTGTGCTACTTAAATTTTAGTTTTAAAGATAAAATATATATACTTACTATTTAATTTTAAAAAAATTTTAAATTCCTAATTTTCAAATTTAAAAAAATCCTTGCTTTTGAAATTTAATTGAAATAATAATAATGAAATACATGTATTATAAACATCAAACATGAAGTAAACAAATGTTGATCACACGATGATTCAATCTATATCTTAAACTCAAACCAAATTAATTGAAACAAACTCAAAATAATAATTTATCATAATTAATTTAAATTATTAATTTAATTAGTTTTAGTTTTGGTTTAAGAATTGAGTTTATTTATCTGAGGTATAAATGAAAGATTTGTTCAGAAAATAAAAATTATAAAGTGATTTTTAAAAATTAAAAATATTAATTATGTTTTTTGAAAGAGGCAAACTATTTATCCAAACCCCAAAAAATATAAAATAAATAGGAAGGGATAATAAAGATAGTGTGTGGCTTACATAGTTACATGCATGCAGTGCCTGTTCATATGATTAGGTGCTTTTTGGGTCCTTACACTTTAATGTGATGGTCCCCAAAAGTCCTCACCAATATTAGTCAACTTTCTTTATCCTTTTCACTATAAATGCACCTATTTCTTGTTTTTCTTTTGGTTTTCTTCTCATAAAAGTTATAATTTTTAAAATTTTTAAAATTATACAATTAATGTCAAAATTCTTTTTTTAATATTTTATTAATATAACTAACAATATAAATAAAAACTAATAATTAAAAGAGTTATTTATTTTTAGATTTTGTCAATGTAATGTTTTTAACTTTTTATAAAAACATATTGATAATTATTTATTCGAAATATAAATAATTATTTAATATTCAAAAATCATATGAAGAAAAAAATTATATAATTATCTTAGATCAATCATATTATCAAATTATTAATAAAAATAACTTTTTAAATCGAGCTGTTTTAATCCTTAAAAATTCACTTAAATTTAATTGAAAATTCTATAAAATTAAATATTAAAATAAAATGTTTAAAATTTTAAACTTTATAATTTATTATCTTTTTTTCATTTAAATCTAAATTATGAACTATGATTATAATAAATTACAAACTACAATCTTAATGTTATTGAACTTTCAAAGGCTAGTGTCCTATGTACTTTGAAGACATAATTTAGATTTAGTAATAACATTATTGAACTCTTCAAAAGCCAATAGACAAGTGGTCAAGTGGATCAAAGAGCTACACAAGTCTTGTGTTACATTAATGTATGCCATAGCCGTCATCTTGGACATTTGAAACTCTCTGATCTATTCTCTGAGTCCTCTATTCATACCTTATTTACAATTTGATCCAACTTGAAATGAACAGGATTGACTGAATTTTAATTTAGGTTCTAATTTTTTATATTTAGAATTTCAAGTTTTAGGTACAAATCAATAAATCCAAAATTTTTAAATAAAAATATGCTATTTTCATTTGTAAAAAAAGTTATTTTTGGATTTTTAGTTAAAGAATATATTCTTAGCCCGAGCCAGATCAAATTCGTACTTAAACATAGAGAATCGGGCTTAATCAGGATTTAAATCAAATACAAACTTGAAAACTAAATTTTGATTTAAACTCAAAACCAAGCTTGACCTATTATTGTCACTAATATTGACCTAAGTTTTGGTGGGATATTGAGCTTAAAAGCTATATGCTTCTCAATTTGGGGACACAAACTGTGCTTGTTTTTCAATGTAAACACTCATAGCAGACATTGATTTTGAAGAAAGGGAAATGTTCTTTTTCATTTACATATAAACAGTTTTGGAACTATTTAGAGTTTATTATAGTAGTTGTTGTTGTCAATAGTATTGGCAAACATGATCGAGTTAATTGAATTTTGATTCAGATTTGAGTTTAAGAATCGACTCAATTTATCTCTTATTAATGTAAATCAATTCAATTACAATATTAAAATGATGTTATTTAGATAAAAAAGATTGTGCAAGTTTCGATTTAACTCATTCTCAACCCGATAGGTCAAGATGAACTTGGGTTGTTTGGTTCGAACTTCAATTCAAACTGGGATCGACCTTGTTCAAACCAAATCGAATTGACCGCAATGTCAGAATTCAGCCTATATTGAACCAAATAAGTTTAACTATAATATTAAAACAATGCTACTTTAATAGCAAAAAACAAAAGGTATCAACTTTGACCGAGCCAATTATCAATATCAACCTTAGTTTCAAAGTTAAGATGAACTCAAATTGATAGGTTCAGACTTCACTTCAGACTCAGGCTTGGGGCCCGACCCTACAGAAACCCATCACAGTTTGTATGGTGTTCGTCTCTGTGAGTGTTTCTTGTGCAAATGGTTTAAGGTACCGAACAAGACACTCACCGACCATTAGGTGATAGTCCTTTCAGACAAGAAATTAAGGTGGTCGACCTCCAACGTACCTGAATTCTTTACCCTTTGTGACTGGTCAAGTCTCCAAAAGTACACAGCTTTTTCACCTTTTGTTTCATGTCACCAATCATGTTTAGCAGAAACCCAGTTCAGCAAGTAATGTCAATTTTCAGATGAGAAGCTCAAAATCTTGACTTTAGGCCTTTGATGGCCTACCTAGATTTCGATTTCTGGAAGGAATCACTCATATATGTCGGATTCAATGTGGGTTCTTGAGTTGGTGATGCTTGTGAGTTTTAAAAGATATTCGAATCTGGAAAGAAACATTGAAACCCAAGAGATCCATGTGCGTTTGGCATAAAAAGCAAAGCTTTACTTTTGATCATTTGATGCACATACTAACACATTCCACATTTGTTGTAAGAGACAACAGAATGGGAGAAGTGAAGAACCATTACAAGAATAAAGATAAAGACATATATCTTATTCTCTTATTTTTAGAAAATTTTCTATATTTTTAATTTTTTAAAAATGTTTATCATAATTCAATTAAGAAATAACAAAAACATATTATTAAAATATCACATAGGAATTAATTAAATTTTACTAATATAATAACTTGATTTGTTTCTTAAATTTAAACATGAAATAATTAAATTCGATTTAAATTAAAAACTTAAACAATTATAATAAATTATTAATTTCCATCAAATTTAAAAGATAAATTGCATTTGATGAGTATAAAATATAAATATAATGTTCATACCACAAAATACTTTTTTTAATAAAAATTTTAAAAAACATTTTTTGAAAAATAAAAATTTTCTTTAAAACCTACCACATTCACTATATATCTTTTCTTTTCATTTATATGATGTGAAATGCCCTTTTCTAAAAAATAAATAATTATAAAAATTGTTTTTATATGTATATACAAATGGGGGATAAAATCAGGCTGATCATATTTTGATAACAAAAACATGTTCTATAACTCAGGGACCAGACAAGTGAAGGACAAACGTTCATTAAACATATGATAAACCGATATGTAAGTACTAGCTGTCTCTAACATCAAGGCAAAGAAGGTTCAAGTTTGAATAAAACCCTTGTCTAAATAACAACTTTTGATAGCAAAACAGGATAATAGTGTTTTATATCATAAACAGAAATCTCAAAATTTGAATTCACCAACACTTAGTTCATCCTTCTGATAAGCTCATTGATGTAAGTTTCCCGGTTACCGGCATCGCCGCCCTCGACATAGTGGTTTCTCTTCTTCTTCAATCCTCCCAGTGGTGCCTTGAGCTGGAATGGCCAGAGGAAGTTGTTTGCCTCCTTGAAGTGAGGTCCAACAGTCAAGATTTCATGGATGACATCTTCAATGCAGATGATTCCATACTTTCCCAAAACCTGGAACCAAGGAATCATTTATTAAAGAAGTTAACAAACTTCCATAACAGATGACAAATTTAACTGAACCAAATTAGATCCATAAGACCTGTTCAATAATGGAATTGTCAGTCAAAGCAATTCTCTGGCTATTTACTTTCCCATAACCCCTCTTGTAAATCAGCTCTCTGACACTCTTCAGATTAGGATAACTGAAACCATTTGTGTCGTGTCCTCGTCAAGTTAAACATATAAAACGGAGCGAACATTATACAAATATTAGAATTTCAAATGTTGTTATATACCCATATGTTACATATGGCTCAACCCTGTGCAGCATGTTCAATGTTGCTTTGTTGACCTTCAAAAAGACACCATTAAATATCTGCAAACCACAAAACAGCATAGTTTGAGCAACATGAGAGCTTGCTAAAATATAGAATACAAACAAAAACCAATCCCAAGACAGAATAAATGGGGTTGGTAAATAATACTACTACCAACACCCTCAATATCAGACCGACTCCGAGAAAGATTAAAAGAAAATCATGTATCGGTCCAGGCAAATCCATTGTGCACAAAATAATAAATCAAAATTCGAATTCTTTTTTCTTGATCTTCTTGACCCGACCAGGAATAAACTTAGTTATATTTTGAGTAACATGCCCGCATTCACCAGTGAAAGAAATGTTACTCAAAGGCACAATAAAAACAATCTTTCATAATTGAGATGACATTCAGCAACTAGCCTCATATTAGCTCCACAATTAAATATTTGATTCGTTATAATTTGAAGAATTGTATATTTTCACACAAAACATTATCTCCATCCATCACGATTTTTGTAGAAGTTTTAGCTCGTGAAACTTGACAAGTTCAATCGACAACCAAGAAAAGCACAGGTAAATGTCCAAAATATACAGCTGGTGGAACTTCTTGAATATCAGTCACAGTATAAAATTCATTATCCGAAGTCATTCCAAAATGCAGATAGGGGACTAACAGACACTCAGGCAAATCTTTGAAACAATTAAGGTCTGGATACCATTGCATAACAATCTACCACCATCAGAAATGAAAAAAGTGAAAGGGAAAGACAGTAAAATAGCAGATAAATTAATAAACAAAGAACAAAGATCGCAGAACATCCCTACATCACCAATGTTTGGCAATCAAGTGAGATCAAAGCACCCTTGTTTCAGCGTGATTCAACTTCATTCCATCTTAAAACCTAATTTAAAATAGGAAACAAATTCATAACATTCAATATATTCGCTATATCCAATTTTCTATTCACTTGTGGGAGCTGTGGTATTCGCGGCCGATCATTGTGGGTAAAATGGTAGATGTTCGGGGCCTTCCATCCCTTGGAAGGATAGGGAAGGAGGTAGGTTTAATTTATTTTATAATAAGCATCCTAGAGGTAAATAGTACATAACATTTCTACATCAAAATCCAACATGAACTAACACAGAACAAAACTATTACTAGCAAGATAAAAAATGGAAAACAAACAAATCTGGCAATTTTTGATAACAGGAGACACATTTCACCTGTTTCAACCTCAGAAGCTGCAAAATCTTCCTAGTCCTTGGATGCATAGCATTGATACTGGTGCAAACAAAAGTAAACAAGAACAATAAACACAATAATCAAACAAAAGATAATAGAAAAACATCAACATAAACATTTTAAATGATTCCTTATACCCCCGGATCCTGATGATGAACAAAAGTTTGGGTTCTGGATCAGCATAAAACCCTCCCTTCAGCTTAGCTTCACGCTTCAAGCTAATCAATTCCTTCTCTTTCTCTTCGTATTCTTTCGCATACTCTTTCGCTCTGCTGTAAATCAACTTGCGGCTCTCAGCTCTCTTCTTCTTCAGAGCTTCATTCTCTTCCTTCTTCGCCAAAGCCCACTGCTCCTCCCTCTTCCTCTTCTTCAACACTGATTCAGGCACCACTATGCTTCCTTTCACTTCCTCTCCCATCTCTTCGAAGCTTCCTTCCCTGAGCCAAAAACCAAATGGGCAAATGATAAGTCAACAGAAATGGCCAAAGGGTGTGAGAATCTGTAATAATTTCGATCAAATGAGAGAACTTTACTCAAATCTCTCGGCGCGTGTGAGAAGCGAAGGAGACGGCTCACAGTTGAAGCAGAGCAAGATATATGATCCAAAAATTAGGGTTTTACCAGAATTTTATTAATGAGGGAAGCCCTAGATCTAACGGCTCAGAATCATTGAAGGTTCTATAACCAATGGCCATGATGAACATTCAAGTTCTGGGCCTAGAAGGTGGGTTCCCATCCCAAGAGTCCAAGTACTAATTACACTTTACTTGTGTAGGTTATTTTGTCATATTTTATTAATTTTTCGTATATTGATTATTGATAATTTTAAAATGATATAGTATTAAAATTTTAAATATTTTATTATTTATTATTTTAAATAAAAACAAAATTATATTGCATAATTTTAATATATAATAAATAATAATTTATAACTTATATTTATAATAAATTAATAACGTATTTATTATGTTCAAGTCATAAGTAGTTGTTGTAAATATAATAATATAAATGTGTCTGATGATAATAAATTAAATTTAAATTAATTGAATTTTAAATTGAATTTGAAATTAGGAACTAGCCTTAATATATCAAGCTAGGCTTGGCAAAAAATACCCAACTCAATTTTGTTTGAAGTCAGTAAATCAAAATTGAGTTTATTAGGTTTTAATTGCCTGTTTGGATATATTTTTGGAAGGCCAATAAGCTTTTTTTTCACTATAAATCTTTTTTTAAGAAAACGAGTGCTTGGTTGTAAAATAAAAAATACTTTTTTAATAGATATGATTTTTTTGGCAGCCAAATATGAATTTTTAAAAAACATAAATTTGAAATTTTTAGAAAAAATCTCTCAAATAGCTTTTTTAGGTAAATTTTTTAGATCAATTAATGAGACTATTTTTAGTCTCCTTTGTCTTTATATTTTACACATAATTTTTACAATAAATACAAACTTATTTTCACGTTTATCTTGAGATTTATCTAACAATATTTGACTTTTTATATGTTTTAATAGTTATTTTTTTACAAAAAAAAAGTTATTTTTTATATTAATTTTACTTATGTTATAATTCATATAAAAATTTTGGTATACATTTTCATTTATTTTTGATACGTAACTGTCGAGTCTAGGCTAGAATGCAAAGTTTCCCTTAAGTCCGAGCCCAACTCAACTCATTATTAAGCCTAAACCAAGCTCTTCCCCCAAAATGAAGTTGGACGTTTCGAAAGAGATCGAATCTGGGCTCTGGCTGCATGATTCAAATTTGACTGGCTAGAACTGCAAGAAGTTGGGCGAAGTCGAACCAGTATGAACCCAACCCAAGCTGTAAAGAAATGCTTATAAGAGACCCAAAACCAGCATTTCCTCAAAGGAATATTAGACCAAAGAACAACATTAGGCCACCAGCACAAACTGTCCGTCCCCTAACATGTCTGCAAATCAAAGTGTCTCTTTAATTTTTAAAGAGTGAATAAATACTTTTTTCTATTATAAAAGCTGTTTTTAAAAAAACTGAGGCCCTGTTTGATGAATAGCTTATCAGCTAAAAATTGGCTGATTGACCATTTTAGCTTATTTGACTATATTAAACAGCTATTTTTTGTGTTTGGTGATTTAGTTGAATGAGTTAGCTGATTAACCCAATCAACTAATTTTTAACTCGCTCAAGAGAGGTAACGTTTTGCAGTTAGCTGATTGAAAATGACGATATACCCGTTAGATAGAAGGGAAGAGAAGCAGGGGAAGAGTACATAAGAGAGAAGCTCCTACTTTCTTTGTCAAATCAAGCTACAGTATGTTAATGGTATTGGCAGTCAGAGAGATGAGAAGACTAACTTAAGCGAGAAGCTCCAACTTATGTTAAGTTGTTAACGGTGTTGGTAGACTTTTGTTTTTTTAAATTAATTCCAATTAGATAAAGTTTTTAAATTTATTAAAAATTTTAAAAAAATTTATGGGATTAAAAATTTAAAATTACTTAGAAGTTAAGTAATTTTAAATTTTTAATAAATTTAAAAAATGTTTTTGATTATTTAAAAATTATTTTCCAGATTAATTTTATTAGAAATGTTTTAGAAGTTAATTTAATTTTTTAAAAATTTAATCATACTCTTATTTTTTTTAAATCACGTCTTTATATGTCATTTTATACATAAACAGCTAATACTAAATATCTAATTTTACCAAAAATCAAATGACAAACAGCTAATATAATTAGCTGATCAAATCAGCTGATATAATTAGCTATCAGCTACCAACTAATATAATCAGCTAACAGTTAATATAATCAGCTGACTGCCAAACAGGGCCTGAGTGTTTGGCTGTAAAATTCAAAAGTACTTTTTTCATAAAATTGACTTTTTCAGAAGCTAAAATATAGCTTTTTGATAAGCCTAAATTTGGAGCTTTTCAAAAATGCAATTTTCAAGTAGATTTTTTAGATCAATTAATGAGCATATTTTTAATCCCTTTTACTTTTATGTTTTACACATAATTCTCACAATACCCACAAACACATCTTCACATTTATTTTTAGATTTATATAATATTATTTGACTTTTTTATATGTTTTAATACTTATTTTTAATATTAGTTTTACTTATATTATAATCCATGTAAAAGATTTGTTTAAATATAATTTTATTTATGTTTTATATGGTTTAGAATGATACAATAATTAATATATTATGCTTTGAATATTATTTAATATATTTTAAATAATATTTATATACATAAATAATTTTTATTACAAAGTAAAATATAATTAAAATTAAAAATACTTTTTATTTTTATGTTGTCAAACAGTCTATTTAATAAAACTCATTCAAAAAAAAAGTTTTTTGAATGACAACTAAACAGTCAATTGACTTCTTAGAAAAGCTCTACTAATAAAAGTTCTACTGATATAAGCCTATCTAAATAGGAAGAAAAAAGAATGCAACTTTCACCAATAGTTTCTGTCCAGTTTTACCGGTGATAGAAAGTCTCCAAGCGTTGTTAATGGAGGTCTATCTCAAGCTAAGAGGATAAAGATTAGCCTCGCTCACCAGTAGGGATGGCAACGGGGCGGGTATGCCATCTTACCCGCCCCCATCCCTGTCGGAGATTTTTTTGGCACCTCCATATTCGTACCTGTTTGGGGTTTTACCTCCATCGGGTATCCGTTTATCCGCCTCTTTTTTTTTTAAGATAAGCTTATTTAATATGAATTGACTATTTGCTTTTCTTTTAAATTTTCATGCTACATTCATACATACATACTGAATTTAATATAAAAGAAACGAGTAAACAGAGATTATAAATTGATAAATTATAAATTAACAAAATTGTAATTACTATATAACGGTTAAACGGGTAAACGAGTATGGGGGGTGGTATCCCCATACCCGCCCCGATACCCGACGGGTATTTTTGCTAACCTCCTATACCCGCCCCACGGGTAAAAATTTGCTCCCCATAACCTCCCTCGTTCGGGTAATTTTATCGGGTACCCATCGGATTCGGGTACAATTGCCATCCCTAAGTCCCCAGTCAAGGATACACCTAGTCAAAAAATGCCATAGGTCCTAAGATGGACCAAAACAACTAGAAGCCCAAAAACAGTCAAAAGCCCAGCATCCTTAGGTTTCCTTGCTACATTAAAGCCCCAAAAATAGAAAGCCATGCAGCCCAAAAGGTAAACAAAAACACATCTGTTGATGAACTTCAGAATAACAATAAATCATGCACTCAGCCTAGATGGTTGGAACGTGGGTCTAACGGGAAAGAAAACAGCCCAGTTAGTAGTCCACGCATAAGGGAATTCCAAAAAGTGCCGCACAAAGATTATCAAAAAGTGTCACAGCATCCGATGCCTTCCGCCTAAGCGACAACGTTTAAGGTAACCCAACTATGCCGTCGTTCCAGTGTAGTACGCGGAGACATACTCCAAGCAGCGTTGGAGTTCATCAAGTCCATTAAGCATCGGCCTCCAAAGCATCTAAGCTAAGCAGCATGCAGATATACACGGTGAGGCTAGCCCTGAAAACCAAAGCCAAGTACAAGCCCAGAAATATAACTGTAAAATAGAGTGATTTTTTTTCTCTCGCTCCTCAGGGTTCCCATAACATATAGACACTCTATTTAGTGTCTATAGGCTATTTGAATCCAAGGAAGCAAACAAGGCCAGAACACAAACTGAAGAACGCAGAGCCATTAGAGGAAGGTCGAGCAGCTCCCGCATGTCGCTTCCACCATGCAAAATGACCAGTGTGTAGGTTAAGTCAGCTACTCCCCAACACCACAAGTAACACATCGGCTCAGGCTTCCCGGCCCATGACATAGTCACCCTAGGGACAAGTAGATACTAGACATCAACAGCTCAGGAAAACATTGTCAAGTCTAAAACGACCGCAAGTCCCTGCAGTTTTAAAATAGGGATATGCAATACATCCTCTCCTAGGAAAACCTCAAAACGTCATCGCTCAAGGTGAGGTTTAAAACAACCAATACAAAATGGCACCGTGTTAATCTTCAACACTAGTTTAGGAGCCATCCGACAGCATTTTATCACATATTGTAACTACCCTTCAAAACAACTTCATAATAGTTCAGGTCAAAACGACAGCGGCTCCCAATAAGTACACGAGGTCACACATACCCATCACTCCAGGAAAACAGCCCAAAACGTCAGCGTCCAACCTAAGTATTAAACGACATCGGTGGAGCATCATGATAAACTGCAGGCATGCCTTACTATCCGTCGAAATTTTTCACCCATTAGCATTACCTCCTATTAACAAACCACAATGACATCGTTCCATACTCCCCAAAAAATATACGCTCCCCATGTAAAGTTGAACTCCAAAAACGACGATGTAATAAGTCAGCAAAACCTTCACACCATGTCCTTAACACCCATCTTCTCCCCTGATCAAAGCAGTCAAAAACGCAATAAACTCCAACCAATAAGGAAGTGAAAATTTTCCAATACTGCTTCCTACCACCCCTCCTAGCAAGCACCATACACAGATAGTTGAAAACTAGGTGATTACCACCTTCTGTAGACAAAATGCAACAAAGCATGGAGGTCTCCTTGAGAGGTAAAAAATGACGACCAGTATAATGAGAGAGCTATGCACATTGAGAACACTGGCTAATCAGTATGACTGATTAAAAAGTAATGAGTTCAATAGGGTAAAGGCGATATAAGATCTTATACGTAGCAGTCTTGATCTTTGAAACTACATCTACCTGTGAATACGTAGCTCCATCAAACTGAGCGGCATTTCTTGTTTTCCAGATGAAAAAGATAGTGCAGAGAAAAGCCAACCGTATTGCTTTGCATCTCAAAAGAGCACCCTTCGCTTCTAATCTAATCCATTTAATAGCCCGTAATAAAGACCCCATTTCCCTTGTGAAACCCAACCAATTATGGATTGCATGCCAAACTGCACTAGTGAAACGACATTGAAAGAACAAATGGGCGACGGATTCTAGCTCAATGCCACAGAAAATGCACTTACAGTCTAGTTTAAGAAAAGAAAGGTTGTCTTTTGTGGGCCGACGGTTCTTCAAGCTCAACCATTCAGTGAATGAGTATTTGGGAGGTATATATCGCTTCCAAATAAATGACATCCAAGGGCGCGGGTAATGTTTAGTCCGCAATAGTTCATAAACTTTATGGGAAGAAAACCTCCAATTACATAAAGTTGGGGCATTGCAGTCTCAATACCACTACAGCCCCTAAGTTTAGTCATCAAAATATCCCGAATCACAGCTAATTTTTTTAAGAGGATGGAGTCTCTTGGGTGAGGCATCCAATCCCAAATAGACACACCTCGAAGATGGTAGGTATGGACCCATTTCACCCAAAGCTAGTTGGCTTCAGCATTTTCGAAAGCAAGGTCGAGTTTCATGTCTTACAATTCTTCAGCCCAAGACCACCTTCCTCTTTAGGCACACAAATATTGTCCCAATAACCCAATAGTGTTTACCACCCCAAAGGAAAAGTCAACAAATGGAGGCAAGTTTATCATGAATCACCACCGGAGTGGGAAATGCCTGAAGCCAGAAAGATAACACACCTTCAATGACGGAGTTAATTAATTCCATTCGGTCAGCATAGGATAGGTTTTTCCCATTCCATGCGTGAATGAAGGATTCCACTGCTTCGATAAGATGTGAAAATTGAGCCACTGATAACCTCATCGAAGCCAAAGGTACACCCAGATAGCGAACCGAAAATTCCCCAATACCAAATTCTGTCATTTGTAAAATAACTTCTCTTTCATGGTCCCTGACTCCGTCAAGAAAAATATTGGATTTCAGGGGATTCACCCTCAACCCCACCACCCTATTAAGGTCTGCCAAGCCATCCAATAACACACGGACAGAAATCGGATCACCTCGGAAGAGAAGCATAAGATCATCAACAAACGCCAAATGTGTGATTCCAAGTGATTTACACTTAGGATGAAAGTTAAAAGAGGGAGCAGAAGTTCTCAATTTAAGCACTCTGGAGAGGTATTCTAGGCATAAAAGGAACAGAATTGGGGACATCTAGTTGCCCTGTCTAAGGCCTCTGCGGCCTTTAAACATGCTATGTAGGTTCCCATTAATTGAAATCGAGAACGAAGTCATAGTGACACGTTCCATAATCCAAGCAACAAATCGATCAGGGAACCCAACCCCTGCATCATCTCCTTTAGAAAGTCCCATGAGATCGTATCATAAGCTTTGGAAAGGTTAACTTTTAATAGACAAAGAGGTGAAATGTGCTTTCAGCCGTAACCTCTAGCTAGTTCATGTGCAAGAAAAATATTATCAAGCATATTTTGCCCCGGTACAAATGTTGATTAGGCTGGATCCACCAAATCCCCCACCATCACTGTCATGCGCTTAGTCAGAATCTTTAAGAACACTTTCTACACAACATTTAAACAAGCAATGGGCCGAAAATTAGAAATTTTTGGTGTAGATTTGGTTTTGGGAATAAGGATGAGAATGGTATGGTTTAATTGCTTTAATAGGCAAACATGCTCAAAGAATTTAAGTACTGTAGCACGAACATCACAACCAACCTGCTCCCACTAGTGTTTGAAGAAGGCGGCAATATACCCATCTGGCCCTAGAGCCTTCTCATTCCCAATATCAAACATAGGTTGTATATCCACATCAGTAATATGTGCAAGTAACCTGTCACACATCTCAGAAGTGAGAACTGCACCATTATGAACAATCATGGGATCCACTCTATCCCATGTGCTTGAGGACCCAAAAAGCTCCTGGTGATAGGTAACTAGGCAAGAGGCAACTTCCTCCATAGAGGTAGTTTTAGAGTTATCACCTTTAAGAATGTGAGTAATCTCATTCACTCTGTTTCTTTTTCTGACCACTTTCGAAAAGTACCTCATATTTTTTTCAGCCTTCATCAAGGGTCAGCACTTAGCTTTTTATTGAAAAAACATGCGCTCAGCCTCCTGTATAAACAGAGCATGCCTACGTTTGGAATTCAGCTGGTCTATAAGGGATGAGTCCGTAGGATGACGTAGAGATTCTTGGTAGGCCATCTGAAATGCCCTTTGTGCATCCTTAGCCCTGTTTCAAAATATGCCCATAAGCTTCATGATAAAGATTTTTCAAAGGACCTGACCTTTCAACGCCTTTAGCTTAGAGGTGAGCACAAATTGTGTAGTACCAATAATAGAAGAGTTCCAGGTAGAGTCAACTATATCTAAAAATCAAGGATGATTAACCCAAATATTGAAGAATTTAAACTGCCTGTTCCCTTGCATTTCCTGTTGGTTAAGTTCTACAACAACCGGGCAATGGTCAAAGTCAATTTGCATAGAAAGAAAGTGAGCCAAGCAGTACCATTCATTGGTATCCCAAACATTATTTACAAGCACACGATCCAGTTTAGACCATAAGTGATTTTTCTGCCAAGTAAATATTTCTCCTCAAGAAGGAGCATCTTCAAGGCCCAAAGACACACAAAATTCCTATAGATCTTTCAATAAGTAAGTAGTAGGTGGTTTACAACATATGCATTATGTAGCTCGGCGAACACAATTAAAATCCCTCATTAGCACCCATGGTAGTCTGCTGTTAATACTTAGCTCAATAAGTCGATTCCATAGCTCCCGCCGCTTGCCCACATTATATAAGCAGTATATAAAGGTTACCAAAAAGTCTCTCTTAGTGATAATATGCTGTAGGCGATAGTGGATGTGTTGTTCACCAATCTCCAATACCTGGCAAGACTAAAATTCAGGTTGCCAAATAATGGCCATGCATCATTTTTCAATCAGTTGGAAGTTATGGTCAAAACTCCATCTCAAGAAGCGACTACAAACAAGTCGCCTGAGTCCTTCCTCTGTGAGTTTAGTTTCTAACAAACATAAAAATTTGCACTGGTGTTGTCGAGCAAGAGTGACAACACTATTTTGTCTCGAGGTCGTATTGAGACCTTGGACATTCCAGCTAAGCAAATTCATTTGATCTTGCGGGAGGGCCCATCCCCACCAGATTTACTAGAAGAACCCACATTGCCCCTGGTACGTCCATCCGAAACTACCCTTGACATATTCAGCCCCTTATCCCCTGTTTGGCCAAGTTTAGTAAAGGGTGCCTTCCCTTTAGAAGAGGGTTTGGTTAGAGGTGCTTGCTCTCCTTCTGCCCTTTTGCCACTGTGGAAGTTTGAATTAGCAGTCTCAATAGGGCTGGTCAAAGAAGTAGTGGGTGCGGCTATGGTAATCTGGGAAGAATCTGCATTTTTGGGAGTTGACTCATCCATCTGTTGTTGATTCTTAATAACTGAAACCACATCTGCATCAGGTTTTTCCAAAATGGCAGTCATCTCTTTGTCAGGTCCCATAGGATTAACCACCACATTTTGGTGTGAAACTGCTTGGGGAGCCCCTTCTTTCGACACCCATTTTTGCACTTTAAGCACAGATTTTTTACAAGTACAGAAGTTATGTCCAAACATTTTACATGAATAGCAGTAATGCTGGTAGGTTTCATAAACAACCGGTTCAGTAAATCGAGTTCCTTCCGGCAAGTTGACGTCAAAGCTAGTTAAAGGTTTTCGAGACACATCCACTTCAACAAGAAGCCGAGCATATCCAATTCTAGACCGAACATTGGTAATCTGATCCGTACAAATGGGCTTTCCAACAATTGAGCCAAGTTTAGAGAGGCCCTTTGCTGTCCATAAATCCAACGGAACATTCGGTAGTTTGATCCAAATTGGCACCTCCATAAAATCCTAAAAATTGAACGCAAAATCGGGTGCAAGTTTTTTCAGCATCAAGGTTTTGCCAAACAAGCTAGAGCTTTTTAGTTGTGTAGGAATCTAGGCTTTTATTGTTGGAATTTATAAACTGAGGACTTAAGGGATAGGTCTAAGCATTACTCATAGGATCTGCATCAAGAGCTAGAAACCACACTTAGAAATTAAAACAAACATAACTATTGGAATCACACAAATAGGGTATTACAAATCACTCTTAGGAAAAGAGACCTTTAAATATACATTATTTGTTAAAACATTGGAACACATAAATAAAGTAGAAGTTTTGAAACCCTAATCCTAATGGAATAAGAATTCTAACTAAATTTCTGAACTATGATTAGAATCTTACCCTGATAAGATTCTTATTTTTTTCCATAGACTTAAAATCATAAATAAACCATGAAATATAAAAATATTTCTTTTTCTAATGAGGAACCACATTAATTTGCATCACAAAAGTAAACAACTACAAATAAAAGAAGAAAAATGATGAAGGGGAACATGAGACTTGAAGCCTAAAATCAATCAGATTTCACCCTCTTAAGAATTAAGACAACCTATCTTTGATACAAAACAGTGCATGGAAGAGATAAATAATATAGTATAAAGGGAGAATAGAGGATATGAATTGTAAATAAGTAGAGAAGGGACGTTGTGTAGGAATAAGGCCAGAGAATTAGTCAGAAGCAGTTAAAATAGGAGAAGCAAGATCAGACATGGTATCTGAGATCAATTGTAAAATTTTCTTCTCTCTAACAAAGGTTCTTTTTCAATCTCTTCATTCTCCTCTTAATCTTCTTATCTTCTCTTCTTATTTATTAATTGTTTTGTTATTGATTCTGGAATGTACCAATTGGTAGCCAATTTCCTGGCAGGCAGAACGCGGCTACAAGCGTATCAACAAGAACTCATAACTCTAGTGGAAGAAGCTGAGTGTGACAAGATAATTGTTGGGCCCCGATTCTCATTAAGCATGTTTACTTTGTTTTGAGGTTTAGATTGATTTTGGAATTTTTAGTGTTTAGTTAAAAGAAATAAATTGAAAGGATTTAGTTAAAATTAGAATTTTGAGAAATTCTTAGAAATTAAAGGCATAAGTTGGTGTAGGATTAATTTAGGAAGTTGCTTAGGTTTTTAAGGCTTAAGATTTATAAGATGGGCTTTTAGCCCATTTAAATGCCATTAAAATAAGAACAAAGAATAGAAACAAATGGCTTAAGGAAGTAGGAGTGAGTGAAGCTACGGATTTTACAAGGCAAAGAAGAGAAAATAAAATGCAAGTATGAAGGATCCTAAAACTACGTAGTTTTAGTGTAGGGCTTATAAGTTAGAACTAATTCCCTAAGGCTTTTAATAAGAAAGCTACGAAACTACAAGAAAGGAGAAGAGAAGGGTGACTTTCGGCCATGATAGGTTGAAGAAGAAGAAGAAGAAGAAGAAGAAGAAGAAGAAGAGAAGTGAAGCTTAGGTCTTTATGCTTTGGAAAAGAGAGGTTTAAGGGTTTGCTTCAAAAAGAAAGTAGAAAGGAAGAGTTTAAATTTCCATTAGAACAAAAAGAGAAATTCGTGGGTTTTGACCTAAGGTAAGGAATTTTGGATTTCTTTGAGTTATTTAGGTTAGTTTTAGTTTAAATGGCTTAGTTAAGGTATGGGTAAGGTTAGGTAGGTGTTTTTCCATGCTTTCATATCCTTAGAAAGTCCAATTTTGCTATTTTCTTATGCTTATGGGATAATTATGCTTAATGAAGGTGAAGTGAGGCATTTGGAGGAAGAAGCAAGGCCATTTGAT
>JAOSBK010052589.1:0-17328 GCA_027568895.1 Erythroxylum shatona
TTTATTAATCATAAAATGATTTGTACAATAAGTGCTAAAGGTGATTGCCTTTAGAGCACTTCTCTAACAAACTCCCATTGCACTAAAGTCAATTGCCTTGATATCTAATACTATAGGCATGTATATGTGACACAAAACTATTTTAGAGAATAGGCTTAGTCAACGAATCAACTATATTATAATCAACGAGAACTCTCTCTATCTTGACATTATTTTTCCAATAATCTCTCTAATCAAATGGTAGCGCTTGAGTACATGTTTGGACTTCTGATGAGACCTCAGTTCCTTCGCTTGTGCTATAGCCTTATTGTTGTCACAAGCCAACTACACTAGGTCAACGATACTCAGAACCACACTAAGTTTTATGATGATCTTCTTGTTCCAAACCACTTCCTTTGCCACTTATGAAGATGCAATGTACTCCACCTTTGTCATTGAATCAATAGTCATTTCTTGTTTCGAACTTTTCTAACTTACTACACCACTATTTAGTATGAATGCATATCTAGACTGAGATCTGTAGTCATCCCTATCGGATTGGAAGCTGGCATCAATATACCTGCTTAGTATAAGATTGCCTTCTCCATGAATACATCTTTAATTCTTCTCAAGTACTTAAGGATATTCTTGACAGCCACCCAATGACCCTTACTAGGGTCCGACTGGCATCTGCTCATAACACTTAGAGCATACTATACATCGGGTCTGGTACATAACATAGCGTACATTATTGATCCTATAGTTGAAGTATAAGGAATCAAACTCATGTGAGTCCTCTCATCTTGTGTCTTTGGACACATAGATTCAAAAAGTGTAATCCCATGTACCATAAGAAGATAACCTCTCTTAGACTACTCCATGCTAAACCTCTTAGCATCTTGCCTATGTATGTAGATTGAAAAAGACCAAGCAACCTCTTAGATCTATCTCTATAGATCCTTATCCCCAAAATATAAGTTGCTTCTCTAAGATCTTTCATAGAGAAGTTCTTAGCTAACCAAAATTTTACTGATTGCAAAGATGAAACAATGTTTCCTATTAGCAATATGTCACCCATATATAGTATAAGGAACACGATTACACTCTCATTAACCTTCTTATACACACACAACTCATCTGAATTTTGTGAGAAACCAAAATCTTTGATTGTCTCATCAAATCGAATATTCCAACTCCTAGATGTTTGCTTCAATCTATAGATATATTTCTGAAGCTTGTATACCTTGTCTCCATTCATAGATATGAAACCATCTAGTTATGTCATATACACATCCTCGATTAGGTTTCTATTAAGAAAGTCATCTTCACATCCATTTTTCATATATCATAATCATAATGAGTGACAATGGCTAGGGGTATCCTAATGGATTTAAGCATAGTTGCTAGGCTAAATGTTTCGTCATAGTCAACGCATTGCCTTTAACGATAACCTTTAACTTAAGCCTAGCTTTATGGGTAACTACATTACCCTCTATGTCAGTTTTCTTCTTGAAAACCCATTTGCACCCTATAGGTTTTATCCCGTCAGGTGGGTCAACCAAAGTCCATACATGGAATCCATTTTGGATTTCGTAGCTTGAAGCCTTTTGTAAGATTCTGAACGCTTCAGAACCTCCTCATAGGTAGTAGTTTCATCATCTTCTATAAGCAATATGTTGTTAAGTTCAAATATGAGAAATCTTTATCTTTCATGAATATGATGTATCCTACCCGACCTATAAACTTCTTATATATTAGAAGATTGAACTATTGTTTCATCGTTATAAATAATAGTTTCAAGTCCAGGTAGTTGATATGTGTCTGTTTGAGCATCTTAAACTTCCACAAGCTCAATTTTGCTCCCACTGTCTTCTCTTTGAAGAAACTCTTTCTCTAAAAAGATAGCATGTTTTGAAACAAACACTTTTTTTTTCAAAATATGGTAGAACTGATATCTTATAGTTTCCTTAGGATATCTTATAAATAGACACTTGTCAGATTTAGCTCTAAGCTTATCTAACTGAATCCACTTCATATAAGCAGGACAACCCCAAACTTTCATATGAGAAAGATAGGGCTTATTACTAGTCCATATCTTATATGGAGTAACATCAACTGTCTTGGATAGGACTCTATTTAATATATAAACAAAAGTTTCGAGTGCATACACCCAAAAGGATTTTGGTAAATTCACTAAACCCATCATAGACCTCACCATGTCTAATAAGGTTCAATTTCTCCTCTCAGTCACACCATTGCATTGTAATGTGTAAGGTGGAGTCCACTGGGACAATATTTCATTACCTTTGAGATAATCCAAAAATCTTTGGCTTAAGTATTCACCACCTTGATCCGATTAAAGTGATTTAATACTTCTCTTAATTTGTTTCTTAACTTCAATTTTGAATTCTTTGAACCTTTCAAAGGCTTCATACTTATATCTCATAAGTTACATATACCCATATCGAGAATGATCGTCGATAAAGTTAATGAAGTATACAAAACCACCTTTGACATGTATGGAAATCGAACCACATACATCAGTATATATTAGGTCTAAAAGTCCACTAGTTTGTTCACCCTTTCCCTTAAAGTGTAACTTAGTCATCTTGCCTAATAAGCAAGATTCACATGTGTCATATGATTCATAATCAAATAACCCTAAACTGCCATAGGTGTATAGTTTAGACATATGTCTCTCACTTATATGGCCAAGGTGATAATGCCATAACTAAGACTATTTCACATTATCTTGTTCTATTCTTTTGTTATTAATCATATTTAGAACCAGATTAGACATATCCAATATGTATATACCATTGCCCAATGTACCCAAAGCATATAACATTCCATTCAAATAAATTGAACAACCATTGTTACTGAAATTTAAATGGAATCCAACTTTATTAAGGCTAGAAACAAACATTACATTTTTAGTCAAAACAGGTACATAAAAATAATTGTCCAATTCTAGTACAAGCCTATTAGGGAGAGTCAGTACAGATGTGCCTACAGCTAATGTAGCAACTCTTCCTCCATTGTCCACTCACAGATCTGACTCTCCCTTGTTAAGTTGTCTACTGTTCCTGAGGCCCTTCATGTTAGTACAAATGTGTGAGCCACAATCGGTATCTAATACCTATATATTATTATCAAAAATAGTATGAATATCAATAACATAAATAACTAAAGTAGATGGGGCATCAGATGCCTTCTTCTGCGTCAAGGACTTTAGATAGGCCTTGCAGTTTATCTTTTAGTGGTCATCCTTTCCATAGTGGAAGCAAGTTCCCTCCGAGGCAGTCTTCTTTGCTTTCTTGACCCCTCTTGGCCCGACGGACTTCTTCTTCTTTTGGCTCTTTTTCTTTAAACTAGAAGAATCCACCAGCATCACAACCTTGTCCTTATGGACAGATAGCTCAACAGCCTTAAACATGTTGACCAGCTTAGGAATTGTGAGTAATTATTGGTTAAACCTGTCAGAATTAAGTCAATACTTAATTTATGATCCAAAAGAAAACCCAAGGAGACCAACCGCTCGATGTAGCCATTCATCTTCAGTGAGTACTGCATTGAAGATGTCTCCTTAACCATCTTAGAATGGAAAAGCAATTACGAGTCTCGAACCTTTCAGACCTTGCTTGCTCATTAAAGAACTTCCTAAGATAATAAACTATGGTATGAGCATCCATAGCCTCGTACTGCTTTTGCAGCTCTGATGACATAGTGGCTAGCATTAGCTAGCTATCTTGTTATCATCGAGATACTTCCTATATTCCCTTCGATCATCATCAGAAGCTTCAACAATAGGGGGATTGGGAAGTGGTTCTTCCAAGACATAACCAAGCTTCTTCGACTTAAGAACTATTCTCAAGTTCTTGAGCCAGTCAAGGAAGTTTAGTCCAGTCAACTTGTTAGCTTCCATCAATAATCTTAGATTCACATTAGTACTCATGGTGTTGACTCAAGCAATAACAACCTATCATCAAATAGAGAAAAATTAAATGTCTATAAGGACTTTAATAAAACACATTATGGCTCCCACTATTTTTACAAATTCATAACCCTTAATATAAATCTGAGAGAACTTGTAGAGAAATTCTTCTAGTGGGTCGATATCTAATATTCCTAAGAATGTCCTTAGGTTTGCCCAATAAGCCACCTTAGTTCAACTGGTAGGTTTCGGTCATACCAATTGCATCTCTAATGCAATTATTGAATCTAGTGCTATCAACTGTTGATGTGTGCACACTCATTGTGCTATCAACTCTTGACACGTGTACATCTAATGTAGACTACCAAACTTTGCCTCTGTCTACATTGATCTTGGGTTTGCCCAACAAACCAATGCTTCTAATTAAAACTGACCCATTAATATGAGAATCCTATTTCCATGGCTTGAACATATCTGTATAGAGCAGGCTTGGGTTTGCCCAACAACCCTAACTTTAAAAGGACTTTAATTCTCGCCACATTTAAGGAAGGCGTTAGTTTTAATATTTTAAGTGAGGGGTTTGACTAAGATCTCATCTAACTTAGATGGTAGTGTATATATATATATATATATATATATATATATATATATATATATATATAGACACACACACACACACACACACACACATACATACATACATATAGTTACTATAAACTACATGGCATGATATAGACTACCCAATCAAATTGGGCCTAAGCCCATAACCATCCATCATTTAAACCCACACACTCTCCTAACCATGCATTCTCTAATGCATATATGTAAACACATCATTTCGGTAATGACATCTTATGGATCCTTACATGAAAGCTCAATCTAACGCTTAGATTTACTATATTCCTTTTATTAACTTGGCTAAAATTACTATTGTATGTTATTTCGATTGGAAATAATATTAATCTAATTAACATGAATTCCTAATTCAAGAAATAAATTCATAATTAATTTACCTTAAAATAATTATTTGATATCCAAAATTAAACAACTTCAATTTTGTCATACATGCCAATTTTTCTAGTCTTACTTGAAAATCAATTGCTCTACTAAAATTAATTTCTGTAATTTCTCAAAATTTCCAAAACATCAAATAATAATTACAAGCATCTCTATGTCATTTTATGATGATCATAATAATTTAGGAATCACCCAAAAATTAATTTGATCACTGAAACACTAATAAGACACCAAAAACGACAAATATGACTTCTAAACTTTTATGGAAATCAAATTTCCAGCAAAATCATTTAGGCATGCATCAAACATCAAATTAAAACATTTTTATGACATAAAAATGTTTTTAAGGTTCCATAACCGAAATATAAATATACAAAAACATAAAATAAAATAGATCTTACAATTTATAAAAAAATTGTCCAGATCTGGAAAATTGTTTGATAAAATTATTTAAACACTTTTAATAATTCTAAAAATATTATAGTGGCATAAATACATCTTAAATATGTTCACATAATTTTTCTATCCATGAAAATCATGTGTAACCTCATCAGTTTAGCCAATATAGATCATATGTCCAGCAGAAAGATAGATTTCATATATGTTCTTGTAAAGTCGAAATTAAATATTTTAATCATATTAAAAAAATTTCAATCACATTAAATCATTAACATACATTTTATGAATATATTAGTGAAAGAAAATCATCAAAACCATATTTCTATAATTAATTTTGAACAAAATATTACAGGATCTTAAGTTGTCACCACCATGAAAACAATTTTCACATGTCATGTATTCTACATCTAACAAGGCACAAGATGACTCTGGTATCACTGTTAGGTTTTGATCATGCATCTCATACATAATATATATCAAATATACGTAGCAAAATTAATACGAAACCTCAAAAACTAGATCTAATCATGCATATAGATATAGAGAAACAAAAACTTGAAATGTAAGATGTTTACATATCTTTCTGACAATCTCCTTCATTCTTTAATCTTCTTTGTATTGGGTTGTCGTAAACCACAATGATCAATGTAAACTGTCTCTAATGAAGGTCCACATGAAGCTAAAAGGATGAAATCTCGCTAGGAGATGGCTAGAATTCTTCCTTTGTACTAGCGAAGACAAGAACTCTTGAAAGAGCTAGAGAGAAAATGTGCATGTAAGAAATAGAACCTTTTTTTTTTCTTTTTTTGTGTCTTACACAAGATGCACAAAAATTATCTTATTTTTTGCACCATTTCTCCTTCTATAACCCCCATCACTAATGGAAAGTTATGGGAAGTTAGAGGTCAGGAATAACATGCATTAATGGAAGTTATGGGAAGTTAATGACCATGAATAGCATGCATTAATGGAAGCCAACAACACCTGTTTCTAATCCATTTTATGCAACATTTTCTACCATGATCACATTGTGATACAATTCCAAAACACTCTCTCATATCTTGAATGACCATTCAAGAGCATTTTACTCATCCTTTGGATCTCTTATTTGTGAGACCCATTAGGTTCCCAGTTATGTTGGTCACTTAAATTAACACTTAATTCTAGTAAATCAAGAGTAGTATCTAGCAACACATCATGACCCCTAATTGACTAGAAAGTAAGTGGTTTGACTATGAACCCTTCTATACTTAATGTTTCCATGCAATTCGTCCTTTCATCATTTATACCCCACTTAGTTCAGAGTATGGTCAAAGTGTCAACTCCCACTAGACTAACTACGTCACTTCTAGTCCAAGTGTTATTAGATCTTGTCCTGAGGATCTCATTACTCTATGTATCATTAGAGACTCTCTTCATGACACATATCTACTCTGGCTAAATACTCTTGAGTAATGACCTCGACAAGAGGTGGTGGGTACCATCTCCTTATATCAAGAGTGATGAATCCTTTATTGGCTACTCAATATCCTCCAAATACCTCAAGCAGTACCCAATCACCACCATATGAGTAACCCCTGAAAGGAACCAATGAATGAAGTCAAAGCATAGGATTAGTATCCGAGAAATCCTTGAGCATCTTAAGTAAAAGGATATTTGCACCATTATTGTGATAAGACTATCTTAGACACTAGAATAGAATATCCATATGATTGTCTCATAGTAGGTCAATCTAATGTACTTACTACTATTAGTAAACATCCACATGTTAACTTTAAAAAACTTATCTCTACAGCTTATGAGATCTACTGTTTGATCTATTCAAGGAATATAACATTCGCTAGTCTATCCGGATTAATGATATCCAATCTCATTAATCCTGTGACTGGGAAAAGTTTAGATACTAATATAATTACATATGATAAGAATCTCATTATCATGATCTCATTATGATTTCCTTGAAGTTGTGTTTTGTATCAAGGAATTCATTAAATCAATTAAAGATCAACATGAAATATATAAATGTATGAACATTGAAATAATGAAAAATGCCTTTATTAATCATAAAATGATTTGTACAATAAGTGCTAAAGGTGATTGTCTTTAGAGCACTTCTCTAACATGATGGAGTATATATCAATGATGATCCATCTTCACAGTAGACTGCAGATGTTAATTATTCCTCTTTCTGATATCTTCGTAGTTCACTAGACTCTGAACACACTCCCTCCAAAGTTTAGTAATCTAGTAACGACGTATTATTCACTAGATAAGGAATGGGCCTTTAATGTTTTGATTGCCCATTGTGTTGTTAAGGGGGAGAAACTCAAACTTACTACTCCTACAGCCCTCAAAGCAACTAAAGGGAAGGCAAGGTAAAGCCTACTGAGATCTAAGGTAGATAAACTAAATCTTGTCTACATGTTAATTTTGGTCAATCAGGTTTCGGAAAAGGTCCTATGGATATAAAAAGTCAACAATATAAGGCATGGAAAGAAAGACTGATACCATCAAGTAACTCCTTGGCTTATCAATTTATGAATCTAATTTGCAATAGTCGCATTAAGTACTTGGTGTCTATAAAATGGAACATCTAATCTTGGTGCTTCCACTATGCAAGGGTTCATATCTAGGATAGAACCAAATAAAGAGAAGGAGAAACTGATGGGTGATAACAATGAAAAAGTAGATGTAATATCTATAGGGGATGTATGTACTAAACCCTAATGTAAGGTTCATTTTGGTTTTACATGAAAACATTTTATATCTGATCTTTGTATCAAATTTGGACAAAGAAGGTTAACCTTTTGAATTTAATTCTTCTGTTGTACAATTGTTGTTTAATGCAAAACAAAATGGTACAACTTTCTTGTCATATGGTTTGTATAAAATGTGTCTTGCCCCGAATTAGATATATGTTTCTTCGTATCTTGGAAAAAGAGTAATGAAAAAAAGAACCTTGATGAATGATAAGTCATACAAGGTGTGTTATAAACGTTTATGCCACATATCCAAAGTTAGGGTTGAGAGATTGATTAAGGAAAACATTCTCTCAATTATATATTATGATGATCTGGAAACATATGTTGACTGTTGCAAGGGTAAGTTGACTGAAATAAGGACAAAGAGGTTAACTTGTGCTTCTAACTTGTTGAGTTTGATACATACGGCTATTGTAAGACCTTATACAGTTGCATTGTGTAATTTTAAATGTATTTTGACATTAGTTGATGATTATTCCTAGTAAAATTTATGTGTTCTTACTTAAAGACTGAAGGTTAAGAACCAATTGGGAAAATCCATCCAGAGTGTCATATTTGATCGTGGAGGAAAGTATCATGGCAAACATGATGTTTTAGGACATAATAGGTTTGTTTGCCAAATTTATGGAATCAATTAGAATAGTGACTTGATTTACTATGCCAGGTAGTCCTGAGTAAGGTCAATGTAGAATAGGACTAATCTACTTGATTATCTAGAAGTGTGGTAACCCAGCCATGCACACTTTCATGTATGGAGCTACCTTGCTGAGGTAGTATAATCCTTATGAAGACAATTGCATGCTCATTCCTCTTATTGCTGCTTCGTATGATATCTCAACCACTTAAAAAGCTACAAATTTTACTGTAAAGAAGGAGGGACCAGAATAGTGGAATCACAAACATCTAAGTTCCTGGAATACGATGTTTATGATGATGGTGGGCCCTTTGACCATTCAGATGATAATAAGAAGGATACTACAGTTATTTTGTACTCGCTTCTCATATAGTTAGATCTGGTAGATCTAGGTCTTAGTACTATTCCCGTACAGGAACAGGAACTCATACGTGTACACACATAGTTTCCTGGGGCTACAAGATTTAATGTAGTTGCGTAAATCCACTAGAGTGAGATCACCGGCTATCTCCATCTAGATACATAAGCTATTTGGTGAACAAGACTATGATGTTAGATATGTTGTGGATTCGAGTACTTTTACATAAGCTGTTTGTGATCCAATGGGTATTTGTAATGGGATGCAATGAATGATGAGATGCAATCCACGAAGTATAGTAAGGTCTAGAAGCTAGTTGATTTGCAACAGAATTGCAAACTCGGCAATTGTAAACAAGTTTCAAGATCGAAAGGATTTTGGGATAAAGTTCAACAGTTTATGGGCTCGCTCAGTTGCCTGATGGTTCACTCAGGAATAAAGGTTGACTTTAACGTTACCTTTTCCTCGTATCCTTGTAGGATACATTTTAAGTAATTATGTCAATTGTAGCTCATAATGATATAGAGTTACATCAAATGGCTGTCAAAATCGCTTTCTTAAATAAAGAACTTTATGGAGAAGTCTGTATGGAATGACCCAAAGGATTTTTGGATCCCGATGGAATTGACATGGTGTGCATGTTAAGTGGATCAATATATGGTTTACTTGAAAACTCCTGAAAGTGATACCTTACATTTAATGAGGTTATGACCTCTTTTAGATTCATGAAAAATATAGTTTAAAGATGGTTATACTATAAGGTCAAGGGGAGCAAAATTATCTTTCTATTATTGTACATAGATGATACATTGCTTGCGCCAAATTATTTGTCCATGTTGCATGAGGTTAAGTAACTTTTGGTCAAGCATTTTGACATGAAGGATCTTGACAAAGCATCTTTTGTCCTAGATATTCATATTTACTGGGACAGATCTCAATACCCATTAAGGCTCTCACAGAGTGCATACATCGAGTATATGTTACAAAGGTTTAATATTATTGACAGTCAACCTGTTGTAGCACCTATCTCTTATACTGGGAGATTATCTTTAACATAGTTTCCAAAGAATGAAGTAAAAAGAGAGGCTATGAGGAGTGTTCTGTAGTCTAGTACGGTTGATAGCCTGATGTATGCTTGGGTAAATACTAGACAGGATGTTGCATTTACTGTTAAACTATTTATTTAATACCTGATTAACCCATGTATAGACTACTGGAATGTAGTCAATGAGTGTTGAGATACTTAAAAGGAACTAAGGGTTATATGTTGACTTATAGAAAAATCAACAATATAAACCTTGTAGGGAATTCAGATTCAAATTTTAACTATGTGTCCAGATGATCAAAAGTCCACTTAAATTTACATTTTTATGTTTGTAGATAGTACAATGTTGTGGAAGATTATCAAGAAGACACTGGTGACTTCCTCGATTATGTATGCAGAGTGCATGCTATGGGGCTGCTATACAGGTAGTTTGGCTTAGAAACTTGATTTTTGAGTTGTCTGTGTTAATTCAGTGGCAGACCCATTCAATTATACGATGATAATCTTATTGTTGTGTTGTTTAGTAATAAAAAAGAATATCACAGGGTCTTAGCATTTGGAGGTCAAATATTTGACCATAAACGAGATGATATGAAAAGGTGACATTAAAGTTTAGACTATTTTAGGACTTGAGGATATGTAAGTCGATCTTTTATCTAAAAGACTTTGCCCACTTGTGTTTGGAAGACAAATATACAGTATGGGTGTTTTGAAGTCCTTAGACACTATTAGTTAAGGTATCAATATTGTAAGGCCCCAAAATGTACCCTAGTTGGAATGTTACATGTTCTTGAAAGTACGTGTATGATAGGTGATAAAATTGTGCTATGATTTGAATGTGAATTGCATAAGTCTAGAATTTTGGTCCAATGAATTATATTTAATTATTTGGAATTAATTGATACTATTAAAAAATTGAATATTAAAATTTACATTTAGATTAGAAAAAGGTCAAGTGGCAAGACAAGTTGGCATATGAAAAATTGGAGGAGTAAGCCTATGAGTTAGTGATATTTGACACATCTAATGCATTGACATTTGACAACATTGGTTAAGTGATAAGTAGCATAATTGAATTGTGACATTTAGCAGCCACAAATGAAGACATGTAGATGGCTTTATTGAGGGACAAGTAGCTTACCTTTATATGTGACATGTGGCTTGATTAAATCAAGAACACTAGCATCCAAAGAGTTAGGAAGGTGGTGAATCATCCCTCATTCTTGATGTTTTAGTCTTCTCTCTTCACTTTGTTCCTCTCAACTGAAACTCTCCTACTTTCTCATAAACTTTTGGACTTTTTCTTCAATTTAAAGCATCATCACTCAACATCTTTGTAAGTTACTAAATCAAGAAGTAGGACTTGTTATTTTCTGTGTTATTGTTGTTTTGGTGCTTAAATTTGCACCTTGGTCTAAGAGTTGCACTTGGTTGCTTGGAAGACTAGTTGGCTTTCTCCTTTGGAGTTGTTCTTTGAAGTTAAGAAGGTAAGGGAAGCTAAAATTGTGATATGATTTGAACACTAAAATTGTGCTATGTTTGGAAGACAAGTATACATTATGGGTGTTTTGAAGTCCTTAGACACTATTAGTTAAGGGATCATTCTTGTAAGGCCCCAAAATGTACCCTAGTTGGAATGTTACATGTTCTTGAAAGTACATGTATGAAAGTTGTTAAAATTGTGCTATGATTTGAATGTGAATTGCATAAGTCTAGAATTTTGGTCCAATGAATTATATTTAATGATTTGGAATTAATTGATACCATTAGAAAATTGAGATATTAAAATTTACATTTGGATTAGAAAAAGGTCAAGTGGCAAGACAATTTGGCATATGGAAAATTGGATGAGTAAGCCTATATGTTAGTGATATTTGGCATAGCTAATGCATTGAACATTTGGCAACATTGGTTGAGTAATAAGTGGCCTAACTGAATTGTGACATTTAGCAGCTACAAATGAAGACTTGTAGATGGATTCATTGAGGGACAAATAGCTTACCTTCATGTGTGACATGTGGCTTGATTAAATCAAGAACACCTAGCATCCAAAGAGTTAGGAAGGTGGTGAATCATCCCTCATTCTTGATGTTTCAATCTTCTCTCTTCACTTTTCTCCTCTCAACTGAAACTCTCCTACTCTCTCACAAACTTTTGAACTTTTGCTACAATTTGAAGCAACATCACTTAACATCTTTGGAAGTTACTAAATCAAGAAGTAGGACTTGCTATCTTCTGTGTTGGTGCTGAATTTTGCACCTTGGTCTAAGAGTTGTGCTTGGTTGCTTGGAAGACTAGTTGGCTTGCTTCTTTGGAGTTGTTCTTTGAAGTTAAGAAGGTAAGGTAATTCTAAACTTGATTTCATGTTATAAGACACTTGAATTAAATAGAATTTGTGTTAAGATTATGATAAATGAATGTTGGAAAAATGATCCTTGTATGATAACTTCAGGTTTGGTTTTGATGTGTGGAAGATATTGATTTATATGTTACTTAATGAATGATTTTTAATTGGTTTTGGACATGTATTTTGTGTGGAATTAAGGCGTGAATAAGGTGGAATTGAAGTGGAATTGATGAACTATGGTGAAGGGGTGTTAAATATGTATGAAGGAGTTAAGTTTTGGAAGCAGTTTGAAGGTTCTAGGTGAGTGAACCGTCAGTTCAATCATCCCACGATTGTGGAAATTATAGGCCATATTCCCACAGTTGTGGAAAAGGGTTAGGAAGATGAAAAACTTGGTTTTGTGCAATTGTTGACATATATAAGGTTAGGGCACTTAGTAATGGTTTATCTAAACTTAATTGAGTTTGAAAATGAACCTAGATGATGTTAGATAAATTAAGTAGAAGTTAATCTAGTTATGGACTATTAATTGAGGTAATAACTTAAAGAATGTGTGATTAATTAGTAATGTGTATAATGTTAAAATGTATGGCATGTTCAAGATGAATGTGTTGTTAAGAATACAAATGTGTTCCAGGGGTTTTATGTGATGTGAGTTGGATAAAGAAGTTCGTGATTTGGGAATTTCTATGATGTTATGTAATATGTAATGACTTAATGTTTCATTGATATATTGATGCAAATGCTTTTGTTTATAAGGCATATTGAGTTTGATCAAAAGGGAGTGAATATGTTCAATTTAAGAAAAATGAAAAAAAGACATATTTTATACACTATATTATTTGCTTGTGATTTTAAAATCTGAAATGGATTGTTTTAAAATTGTTAAGTCCTAATCGTGGGTAAATAGGCATGCCTAAAAGTGTCTGTAGCTACTCCTGTGACACTTCGGTGTCTCCTAATACTGACACTTCGTTGTCTCCTGATATCGACACTTCGGTGTCTCCTGATATTTGACACAACAATGTCTTCTAATACTGAGGTATAAGTCTCTCCTGTTATGTGATACTAATCATGGTAGCTTCTATTATAGTCCCATTATCCACTTTTGTAAAAAGGATTAACAGGCTAACCTAGTTTTTATTTTGATACATGATTGATTATGTTATAAACAAGTTATGATCTAAAATAACATAAATTTTGATCTAATACAAGATGAATTCTTGTCTATTACAAGTTCTAATCTGTTTTGGCATAATTATGTTCTATTTTGAGACATATGAATTCTGTTATGAAGCAATGAAATTCTGTTCTGATATTTATATGTTATGTTTTATGTTGATGAATCATAAATTGTTATGAGACATGTAATGTTTGGGTTTCTCTTGAATATGAATAGCGAAAGACTTTTTATGATATGATTAGATTATGAACATATGAATGTTAAACAACTTTTAGAAATAGTTGCCATTATGTATCCTATTTAGTTATTCCTCACTAAGCTTTTTTTTTAGCACGATGGTTTTGCCTCCATGTAGGTTCTAATATGAAGGTTTAAAGAATGAGACAAAGACAACCTCAGTGACCAACAAAATTTTGTTTTGTTCTGGAAATGTTCAGTTTGTTTCTTAGTTGTATTTAATATAATGAGACATTGGAATTTGTATTTTGTGTGTGTATGGTTTGTAATAACTATAGTATAGTTCATAATTAGATTTATGATATGTATTTTGACAATTTCAATATGTATGATATATATTATGTTTTATTTATAAAATAACTCCTAATGGATTGTAATGTTTGTTTGCTTGAGTTTCTTGAAATGCATGTAAGGGACTGTTTGGTATGTTTTGGATTATTTTGGTTATGTTTTATGTGGCATCTGCATATCCTCCTAGGGGTTATTTAGGTATTACGTCGTTTGGTATCAGAGCATGGTTTAGGTGATTCTGGTTTAAGCAGTGCTTAACTATTGCTTATACATTGATATAAGAGTTGTGTTTGCCCTAATGCGTTTTGTCCCATGTTTTGGTTACATAATTAAATATAAAAAGATCTCATGAAGTCATTGACAAGGTTTTTGAGAGTAATAATCCTGAGCGATCTCGTCCATCTATATCTAGACCCTCTAAGGTGAATCGAGATGAAATACCACCACCTCCACCTCCAGCTCAGAGGGAGGCTTTTGTTAAGTTGTCGCAATACATGATGACTTTGCTACACTGTATAATCACACCCAAGGCTTCGATTAATCAGTTACAGTATGGAGCTGAGGAATTTATTGGAACATCTCTGGAGGAGTTTGAAAGAGTTGAATTCTAGTTAGAGAAGGTGAAGAGGGTGTTAGATGAAATTATTTTCCCATTAATTCAGATGGTGTACTGTGTTGTTTCTCTCCTTTAGGAGTAGCCTATAAGTGGTGGAAGTTTGTTTTGAGGAATACTCAGTTACTGAAGCTTCAGACTTGGGATTTCTTTTTCCAAGAGTTTAAAGCCAAGTATATGACGGAAGCTTACAGAAAGGAGAAGTGGAGGTAGTTCCTGAACCTAAAGCAGAGAAACTTGTCTATGGCTGAGTACGACAGGGAGTTTAATCGACTCAACAAGTATATACCTAGACCTGTACTTACTGAGGAGTTCTGGTGTCATCAATTTAAGGATGATTTGAATGACTTGATTAAAGAACCTTTGGCAGCATTCACTCTCTTGTAGCAAGTGAGTTACCATCAGTTTATGCAAGCTGTTATTAAGATAGAGAAGCAAGAGATGGTGGAGAGAGAAAGGGCTCAGCAAAGGGGCTTTGTTAGAGGAGTTAAAGTCTTTGGGCAAGCATAGTTATGAAGGTGTTTCCTTTGCACCGGGATTTACTCAGAGATCTGTAGCTCGAGGAAGACGAAAAAACTTTCCCTTATCAGCTGCTTCTAGTAGGGGCTCCTCTATGGGCTGAGGATTTGGTTCTCCGGAGTGCCCTCATTTCTCCATACATCTTTGGGGTACTTGTTGGAGGGTTACGGGTGTATGTTTCTAATATGGCAACACTGAGCATCTGATAGCCAATTGCCCTATGAGGCAATCTCAGACATCACAAGCTAGTAGGGAGGCCTCTCATGCACTTGTTAGAAATAGAGGATGAGGTAGAGGTCATGGAGGATCTAGTTAGATTAGAAATAATTTGAGCACTCATTCAGAAACTGTTGATTGACTTACCATACCTTCTACTCTAGCTTGAGTTTATGCTTTGAAAGTTTGTAAGGATTAGGACGCACCTAGGGTTATTGCAAGTATAGTTTCTCTCTTATATTCTAAATCTAAGCTTTGATTGATCCTGGATCCAGTCATTCTTATATCTATATTAGAGAAATGTCTGACAAAGAGATGCCTATAGATCAGTTAAACTATGACATTTATATGACTAGTCCTTTGGGTAGTAGTGTGTTGGTTAATTGGGTGTATAGAAGCTGTCCTGTTATGATCCAAGGATGTGAATATATAACAAATTTGATTAGATTTCCTTTTCATGAATTTGATTTGATTTTGGGTATGGATTGGTTATCCAAGCATTAGGCAGTGGTTGATTGTAATGTTAAGACAGTTATGCTTAGGAAGCCAGATCAGACTGAAATAGTATTGCATGGCATCCGCACTAGTTATGTAGCTAATATGGTATCTAATATATAAGCTTGGAAGAACCTTATCTAGCTTTTGTGTTTCATTCTAATAAGAAGGGTGGTAAATTACAAGATATTCCAATGGTGAGTAAATCTCCATATATGTTTGCTAAAGAGCTACACAGACTCCCTCCTAAAAGGGAAGTAAAGTTTTCTATCGAAGTTATACCTAACATTGCTCCTATATCTAGAGCATCATTTAGGATGGATCTAACTAAATTGAAGGAGTTGAAAGTGCAGTTGCAAGAGCTTGATTTGACCCAGTGTCTCACCTTAGCGAGCATTGGTTCTGTTTGTTAAGAAGAAAGATGGTATTTTGTGGATGTGTATCAATTACAGGCAATTGAACAGAGTCATGGTGAAGAATAAGTATCTGTTACCAAGGATAAAAGATTTATTTGATCAATTTAAAGGTGTAGGAGTATTTTCCAAGATAGATCTGCGATCGGGGTACTATCAATTATGGGTAAAGGATGTGGATGTTTCGAAAACTACATTCAAGACTTGTTATGGACATTATGAATTCTTGGTGATACCATTTGGGCTAGCTAATGCTCCAGCTACATTCATAGATTTGAAAACTATAGTATTTAGGCCTTATTTAGACCAGTTTGTTGTGATGTTCATAAATAACATCCTGGTCTATTTTAAGAATGAACATGACCATATTTAGCATCTTTGAATTGTGTTACAAATCTTGTGGGAAAAATAGTTGTATGCCAAACTGAGTAAGTGTGATTTCTAGCTTCAAGAAGTATCTTTTCTAGGACATGTTGCCTCTTCTTAAGGGATTAGAGTTGTTCCTAATAAGATTGAAGCAATTGTTAACTAGAAGCCACGACAGAATGTGACGAAAGTAAGAAGTTTTTTAAGATTGGCAGGTTACTATTGCTGATTTGTGAAGGGGTTCTCAGTGATAGCAATCCCTTTGATTAAATTGCTGCCGAAAGGAGTGAAGTATGAATGGTCTGATAAATGTCAAGCTAGTTTTGATCAACTGAAAGGAATACTTGCTTAAGTTCCTATGTTGGACCCCGATTTTTGAGTGGAATTTAGAAATATTAAATGAACTTGAATGAGTGTGTTAGTATATATATTGTGTTATAGAGGTAATTATGCTTAAAGGAAATTGATGAGAAATGAAGTGATTGGTTTTGATGACTTTGAAATTTGAGTAGAGTTGTAT
>JAOSBK010052601.1:0-17328 GCA_027568895.1 Erythroxylum shatona
AGGCAAGAGCTAATGTGGGAAGCTTAAGAGGGGCAAGAGACCACCATACCCCATTCACCTTATCTCTGTTTGCTTGCGTTGTTATTCATCTATTGCAGGGTTTCTTGTTTATTTACTAAACTTATTACTTTGTTAGCTTAACCGACTGTTACTTTATTATCTTTTCATAGTTCATTTAGTATTCACTGTTTTATTACTTTAATACTTCTGTTGACATTAACATGGGACTGAACTGTATGGGGATGATGAACTGTGTTTATTCTATGATGGGTTGATCTCTTTTTCTAGAGAATTAGTGTAGCTACTTCAGTTGACTATGCATGATTAAGTTATGGATTTGTAGTCTTATTTATTTATGTGGTTTCTGAGCTGAATGGACGTAATAAAATGGCTAAACCTTGCATCATTTTTAGCTTTAAATGAAGGACTGAGAGGATAAATTTAATACGGATCGAGAACTATGGACATTTAGGTTAAGAACTAGAAATATATTAACTTAAGTGGTAATTAGTAGTCAGGTTTTCATAATTAATTCAGATGATAGCTTGTTAAATATGAAAGTTAGATTGGTTTATTATTCGAGTTAATTAGAACCCAACTATTAATTTTAGTAAGACAACTATCCAATTATTCCCCTTAATCATAAATAGGGTAGTGAAATTAATTCTCAAGAGTCTTCCATTTTGATTAATCTATTCGTTTTCACTTTCAGTTGAATCGTTTACTTTTCAGTTCAGTTGCGTGATTTGCTCTAAAATCTTTTACCCAACAAATTGGGATGGAGTGTTTAGGATTGTATTTATTTTTTGTTCTTGTTTAAAATTAATTTAAGTGAACCAATTTCACCTCTGTGGGAGATGACCCTGGGTAATCATTACAACTACCCTATATACTTACGAGTAGGATGACCTAAGTAATTTTTAGAACTTTTTGGGATCAAAAGTTCTATTTATCCTTTCTGCGAAAACATTTGATTGTGGCATCTTTAACGATGTCTTCTGATGCCTAATGCCTTGCTCGTTGCAATACTGATCAAATGGGACCAGAATATTCTCCCTCATTATCAGTTTGGATGCATTTCAGTTTCTTCCCTATATCTCTTTCGACTGAAGCTTGAAACCGTTTGAAGATCTCTAACACCTGATCATTTGACTTCAAGGTGTTGGCCCAGATCTTCCTTGAGTGATCATCAATAAAAGTCATAAAGTAGAGAGCACTACTAAGAGACTTTGTTTTTATCGGACCACACACGCTAGAATGTACCAAATCAAGTACATTTGTTTTTTTGGAGGGAGTGAACTCTTGAAAGCAATCCAATTATGCTTTTCTGCTAGACAATGAGCACACCTTCTAAGACACGTACTCTTGACACCAGATAGATGTCTCTTCTTAGCTAACACTGTTAAGCCCTTCTCACTAATGTGGCTGAGTGTTTTGTGTCATAACTCAGTTGCATCTACATCTTCCATAGCCTTGATACTGCTATTGGGAGTGTGTTAAGTCATCAATTTGCACTTATTTTGTACTTAATTATATTTAATGTGTTGAAATTATTATTCAAAATTAATGAAATTATTTTATAGTTGTTTACAAATGATTTTCAACACCTTAGAGATAAAATTGAATCAAAAAGATGCAAAAGAAGAAGAAAATCTGAAATTCCAAGTTTGACAGCAATTCAGTGACTAAGTGTGGACACGTATATGGATGGAATAAATTTGCAGATCAATTTTCAAGATTCAAATTCGAGATTTTCACGATCTTTAAAGATTATATTGCCATCTTTTAAGGGGATTGATCACCTGAAATTGGGGGATACATTATCTGACGAGAATCAAGGAAAGATAGGAGGGAAATCGAAAAAACAAGCATAAAAGGAAGGAGAATTACTGTTCATGCAAACCTAGCTTAAACAAATTTCCTTTTCTGCAGTTTTCTTTTTCAGTCTTTTACGTTTTCTGCACTTCTTCTTTTAGTTTTTTTTTTCATATTTTTCGGTAAAGGACTAGGGATGGAGACTTTATACTTTGTTATTTCTTTTGTTTTCGATTCTATTATAAGTAGCTAAACTTATTTTCTTGGTTGAGGGGATTTGTGTTATCCGCTATTATGTGTGAGATGTTTTGAATAAAGTTTATGTTGTTGATGAACATTGAATATCTTCCGATTTAATCTTTCTAATTGAATTGTTTGATTTCTAGGTGCGTAAATAGGGATTAATTTGTTCAATTGCTAGATTAACGAAATATGACGTTCAGTTTCATTAATCACAAGTAGCAATTAAGATTACCTTCTTTACGTTAGAGTCGATAATTCTAAGGAGATATTCGCTTGATTGATTACATGTCGTACATGTATTTCACTTGCTCATTGGTTCTTGATTCATAAAGCTATTATGCAATTAAACCTATGATCGTATCTAGGTTGTTGTTTAATAAGAATACTAGGATACATGTTTTTAATCATTACACTTAAGAGAAAACATCCCCAATGAATATTTGTTAATGATTGCAATTTTATATCGAGGATCCATATTAGAGTGATAACATCGGTGACCCGAAAACTAAGGTATTTTCCATTAATTTTTCAGATCCAATTATTGCTTTCAATTTGTGATTTTTCTTATAATTTTTCTTATTTTGCCGTGAACTAACCCCCCCCCCCCAATTTCGTTCCTTTGTTTTGTTTGAATTCGTAATTCCTTTACCGTTAAGGTTCCTCGTGGGAACGATATCCACTTACCACTACTACATTAAATTGTATTAACAGAAGCGGTTTCTTTTGAATTTGGTTGCAAGCAACAGCAGTACCAGAGTGTTGGCTTGCATCATGTATAACATCTCATGCTTCTTACCCTTCGCTACAATCATGGAACCTTTGGAAAGTTTCCATACATTGTTATGGAATGTGCTACAAAACCCTTTATCGTCAAGCTTTCCCATAGATATGACACTGAATATGATATATGGAATATGTTTGACATTTTTCAGTACTAATCTAGTGCAGCTATTGGTCTCCAAGCAAATGTCTCCAATGCTAATGGCTTGTGCGAATTCATTATTTCCCATCTTCACACGCCCATAATCTCCAGATGTATAAGGTGTAAATAGTTCTAGTTGAGCAGTTATGTGAGTTAAGGCACTACTATCAATTATTCAACTCTTTTCTTCTTGCAAAATACTAATCTCCTCATCACAAATCACAAGTAAATCCTCAATGATGACATTTCGATCTTGACTACTGACATCATTCTTCTCTGGTTCCTGATTCCTCTTGCCTTCTCTTTTTAACTTCCAACAATTCTTCTGCAAATGGCCTTTCCACCATAATAGAAGCATTTAATGTTGTCAGATTTGTTGGGCCTACTATTGGTGATTAATACATTAGACTTGGGAGATAACCCTTGAGTGTTTCTTCTAGACCCCTCCTCCAAAAGGCTACTTTTAACCTTTTCTATCGAGACTACACCTTTAGGGGCTGAGTTGAAGAGCGTTGTTCTAGATGTCTCCTAAGAGCTTAATAAGGATCCCAAAATCCATAATCCAAGCAACTCATTATTGTAAGTGAGCCTCATTATGGCCATTTGATTAATGATTCCTTGATAAGTATTCAAGTGATCAGTCATCGGTGTTCCATCTTGGTATCTCAGGTCCACGAGTTGTTTAATCAAGAACATTTTGTTGTTGTCAAGCTTTCGAGTGTAGAGGCTCTAGATTAGCCCATACATTATTTGTTTCCTTCTCGCGGAAGATGTGATTCCAGACATTATCATCCACCTAGCTTCTGATGAATCCATAGACTTGTCTATGTAATAGACTCCACATGGTGTCGGATTTGCCTTCGAGTTTTGTGATACTGAACACCGATTTATGGTATCCCTTCACATAAAAGAGATCTTCCATCTTCTCCTTCCATACTTGGAAGTTCCTCCGTTCATACTGATCATTTTGCTTGTGTTGACTTCCATTGTTTACAAAGGATGGCTGGTTTAGTAGCCGAGCTCTGATACCAGTTTAAGGGGAGGTACACACACCAACATGGAAGAATAAAATCTCTCACCTTTTGTAAACTTGTGAGGAAATCACTAGATAGAGAAAACCATATAAAATAAGATTTAAAATCAAAGAAAGGCACACCAACTTTTTACATGGAATAACTTCCCAATATGAAAAGTAAAAAACCATGGGATTATTCTAAAATATCTCCAGTATTTAAAATAATGGGTACAATAAAATCTCTCTAGATAAAACTAGATGTAATGCATCAAAATACTCAAGAGATTAAACTCTTTAAAATACAAAGAGAGTGAAAAAATATCACAAATAGAAAAAAATAGTATCAAAGTCGATTTAGCTGATATTTTATCAACAATATTTCAAGACTTATGTTTTGAGTTATTGTGAATCATAGTTTTGTGCCTGATAAGTCTTCCCCCTTAGTATCTATATATAAGAAGAAATCTACTTAAGCCTTCCTTCCACTTTTGATGTGGGATTTCTTAAATGGAGGGACTTCCAACAGAACTATCTTACTAGAAGACTAGACAAGATGTTAGTATTACTTCTGCAACCTTTTCATAGAGAATAATTAATCCCTGCACCTTAGAGAATAATTAATCCATTTTGAAGTAGTAGTCTCATTACCTAGACTAAGCAACTTCTTGAGACAAAATAAAAAGATATAAATTTTCCCTTGCGGCATATTCAAATATTAACTTGGATGATTTTTGTAGGAAATTTTCACTTTTAACTACCTAGACTGCATGCTGAGACGGTAGTATATAAGTATATGTCAATTAAGTTCTAATAATCCAGAGCTATTCTAATTTACTTGTAGATCAGTTTCGACAAAACTTAGGATCAAAAGTTAAAATTGTAGTACACCTTCTTATTTAAAAAAGTATAAAAGATTCCATTATGATTTAGACTTTAACAATGAAAAATATTTTGAAAATAAAATCAATTAGATCATCATTAGTCATCGGCGATCATTTTCACTATAAAAAGAGATAATTTTATTTTATAAAAATATTATATTTATTATTTATAACAGTGATGACCATAAATGATCTTCATGTAATAACTATTAAATATTATTATTTTAATATTAGTTCTTAATTGACTACAAGTATTTGGCAGCATAGAAAGAAAATGCATGATCAAATTTTGATCAACTAAAAACAATACAATTTGTCCATGGGAAGTAGCTATGAAAAAGCTTGGTTGGCAGGTCCTCCTACAATGTCCCCTGTTGATGGCTTCTTTTGTCTTCTAGTTTGGTTACGAGTATTTGGTTTGGTAGGGCTTTCTGCTGCTTCTTCTTGGATACTTGTAATCTCTCTACCCCCTCGTGCAATGTCCCCTCTTGATGGCTTGTAGCGTTTGATTGGCTTGGTAGGGCTTTCTACTTCTTCTTGGATACTTGTAATCTTCCTACATCCTGCTTCAATGTCCCCTTCTGATGGCCTCTTGCGTTTCCTAATATTGTTAGGAGTACTTGGTTTGGTAGGGCTTTCTTTTTTGAAAATCATTCCAAGTTGATTGAAAGGTTGGTTGGCAGGTCTTCCTGCAATGTCCTCTATTGATGGCTTCTTTTGTGTGCTAGTTTGGTTACGAGTATTTGATTTGGTAGGGCTTTCTGCTACTTCTTCTTGGATACTTTTAATTTCCCTATCAAAATCGTTCCAAGCTGATTGTATGCTACCCCTCAGCCTGTCGAGTTTCTCTCTCTCTTTCTTCAACAATTTCACCTCCTTCACTAGTCCATTCACCGCGTCCTTAAGCTCGTTGATTTCCTTGTTTCTTCGATCCACATCGTAGTTTCTGTCCTCAGGAAAGGCCTTTCTATGTTTCACAGGACTCTGCCATTAAAGTGTTGCGTGGTTTTAATTTATACCTTATAGAATATAAAAGAAAGATAAAGAAGTTAAGAGTATATTATATATGAATAAGATCTTAATACCTTGTCTTTGGTAGCCATGAAGATTTGCCAGGGAGGAGTTCTTGGAATTGAAATGACCGCGTCTGAGGTACATGTAGAGCATTCGGGCATGTGTTATATACAAGGGAGTGCGAAGAAAGGGACAAAAGTGAGTTCGGTAACGCTCACCTAAGTTGACAAATTCAATAGAATCAATTGCTTTCACCTAACATCAACATTTTCTTTTCGTAAATGACTACTCATATTAAAATGCATAAATCACTATTTACTGGATGCTAAATGCTGACACCTAACATGTCATTATATTATAACATAACAGCGTTGGATGCTTGAAGGCTAACACAATCGAATCGTAATATGTCATGTTCACGCCCGAGACTGTAGGGAAATCCTAAATAGCCTCGATAGTTGAGATTTATCCAAATGCTACTTTGGTACTTCCCTTAGGTCTATTCAACCACGAAGACACGACTTCATATGATAAATTTTTATAAAAGAATTTTCAATACTAAATTATTTCTTAATCATTACATGTTTTGATAAGAAACTCTTTAAAAACTAATTAATTAAATTGTAATAAAATAATTTCTTTCGTTGCTTTGTTTTTACTTGGATGACTAAGTTATCTACCCAAAAGAGACAAAACATTTTAAGAAACTAAAGTGCAAGTTCTATCTATGTTTTTAGAATTTAAGATGTGAAATTTCGTATTTATTTTGAGTTAAACAATACATATTTTGTGATAACATTTGATAACTTTATCTTGATATGAAGTTATTAATTTAATTTTGACGTATGCCTCCATTTATTTTGTAGATACAAGAAAGTTCAACTATTCCTAAAAATTCAGCTGTTTTAAGAAGATTCGATGATTCAACTTAAGCTCATGCTAGAATAATTTTTAGAATGAAGAATTATATCATTTTGTATTATAACAAGCATTTGAAAGGTGAGACAATCACCAGATTAGTGAAGTATCTAGTTAGGAGTAAAGACAATGGGAGCTTTGTGAGAAGTGAGCTATAATGTAAAATGACAAATAAAGACATAGCTTGAAAAATATCGGCATAAGAAAGATAGAAGGCAAATATTGAATTATAAAATTGGTAGTCGAAGTTCCTTTTATAGTAGTTAGGATAATAGGGATGTTGAAGGTGGTATATTTACCCAATAAGAATAGAATGTTTCACTAACTTTTTTTTTATAAACCACGAACAACTCCTGAAGCTCAACATTTAATCTACAGTACCTTATAATCTAAAGAAGCAGCTCATAATATGAACATGGCAATGTATAGATTTAAGTATGATTCAAGCATAACATTTAATGTTGCACAGACTTTCTTTTTTCTTTTTTTCGAAGAACAAAAAATATATTAAGCCTTGAAAGGCGATTCAATTGTGCAATCAAAATACAATACTAGTTGTCACCTCAAATCAGTGACTTCCAGGGATTACAAAATAGACTTGAATACATCATAACTAAACATTTCAACATGCATCCAGGTATTGTTTATGCTGGATTTGGGTTTTTGTAAACTGATTTAGAGTCTAATATGTTGCATAAGCTGTTTTCTGAATTGTTCCATTGATAGGAACTTGTCTTGCAAGATTCAGTAGTTTCTTTCATCCCATATTGCAGTGACTGTTGAAGATAAAGCCACCCAAAAACATTTGTGAGCAATGCTATTAGAACTCATACTGCTTAAGTATCTTGAGATGATGCTGTCTAGATTATCTAACTCCAAAGTTATCATGCAGCTTCTGAGTAGTTCATGCCATATTCCCTTAATATAACTGCATTTAAATAATAAATGTGCAGTACTTTCCTCGACATAAGGAGCACTATAGTTGGTGAGTTACAGGTATCTAGTAAGTTTATCAACTGTTTTCATCTTCTCCTTTATTGCAAAACAGAGTGTGATTGCATTTTGAGGATTAAGGTAACTTACTCAGATTGCTTTGGCCCAAAGTACTTTTGAAAGGTCTTTGAAGATCAACTTCTTACAGATTGAATTGAAGAATTTTCCATCATTAGCATTCGTCTAAATGTATTTATTTTCCTTTATATTTAGGTATGTCTTACAAATTTCATTTATAAAGGATTTGGGCAAGGATGAGTGCTGAAAAATTTTCTTGTCAGCTAAGACTGTCGAGACTGAAGCAATTTGTTGGATTGATGATCTGAGGGTTGTAGCTTTATTGATATTGATCAGTTGACCCACTAACAGCCAATTGTCATGCCAAAAGCTAGTAGATTCACTATTCCCTAACAATGCTGTAAAATCATATTTGAATTGGTCTCTCATTTTCAAAATAACTTTTAGGGTGGTTAAGGGAAAGCGTGTGGAGTCAATTGCCCATATGTTTCTATTCTTGATGAAATAGATATGAATCCACTTGCACCAAAGGGATTGTTTATCATGCATCAGACTCCAAAGTCTTTTGTGAGCAATATGGTGTTCATGGTTTAGACGGAGCTAATTCCTAACCCCCTTGTTTCTTTGTAGTGCAAACCTCACTCCATTTTATCTTCGTTTCGTGAGTTCTTCCTATGCTTCTAGACTAAAAAAAGTTGTTGAATAACTTATGTATGGTTTTTGAGATAGAACTTGGAAAATCTAAATAAGCAGCCTAATAGGTGTTAATAAAATTGAGTATTGAAGCAATAAGTTGGACTCTTCTGCTATTGAAAGGTGTTTAGAGCTCCAAGAAGATATTCTAAATTGAATTTTATCCAGAAGACTATTGAAGTCACCTATTTTCACTTTATGAGTGCAGATGGGGATACCAAGATATGTCATTGGGTGATTTTGTTGCTTGAAGCCAGTGATAGTTGTTATTAGATGAATTATGGCAAATGCACTCCTTCAGAGATAAAATATTACTTCTGGAATAGTTCACCTACAACCCCGAGACTACTTGGGATATTTTTAATTCTTTCATTAATACTGAGGTGGAACTTGGATCTGCTTTAGATAACAAGATGAGATCATCTACAAAAAAAAAAAGATTGATTAGTTTAAGTTTCCTGCATGTAGACTGATATATGAAACCCCTTACATAGTCTTATTATTACCAGCCTATAGTGGATGTTATTACCTCTTTTAGTCCATGATATAAAGCTCCTTTAATTAATGACTACATAAGTAAACTTTTGAAAAACTCCGTTATAAAATAAATAGTTATTTGAATGAAACAAAAATGATCAGGTATTTATAGGTGTTCAATCATGTGTGGTAATTGGAAAAATAAAAACAAGAGCCTATTATCAATTTTTGTTTTATTATGCAAAGGAGACATTATTTTTGAAATCTATTGATGTATTTGGGCTCATTAGAAATATTGATACTTTATTTCAGATATTTGATGAAATTGTGAATGAAATTGGGCCAAAAAATATTGTTCAGTTCATTACTGACAATGATTATACTTACAAAGCAACTAAAAGAAGATTGCAGAGTCATTGTGTGCACATTGCATTGACCTGAAGTTGAAAAATATAGAAAATGTTAAATACTTTCTAATAATTGATGAGAAAGTGCAAAAAGAAAAAAAAATTGATTAAGTTTATCTATAATCTTGCATAGGTCTTAAATTTAATAAGAAAATATTTCACCAATGATAGGAATTTGTGTTGTCATGTTATTATGAGATTTGCAACTAATTTATTATCACTTTAGTGTTTTATTTTGATTAAGAAGGAGTTGAAATAATGTTTACAAGTGATAAGGTCAGGCCTCAGGCCAAGTCGAGCCTAGGCAACTCAAGTCTAAGGCCCAATTTTTTAAAAAATCTAAGCCCAAGACTCGATAAACCCAAGCCTAGCTTGTTGACTTCGGGCCAACCAAGGTGGGTCAGGTCAGGCCCAAGCCCAATTGTCATCCCTAATTTTGGTCTCAATGTCAATTTGTCATTCGAGTTTTTGAACCTTTGGTGAGAGTGCTTCATTTAACTGATGGTGATGAGAAGACACTAATAGGTTATTTTTATGATGTCATAAAGAGGACAAATAAAGCAATCAAGGTCAATATAAAAAATAAGCCTTCTTTGTACATACCTTATCTTGTAAAGGCAACTTTACTCTTTGTTGTTTACAGCTAGGGCATTTTGAATTCTAGTATCTATATCAGACCAAGTTTTACAAAAAAAGTTAAAGTTAATAAGGAAATGTTATTAACTATTACAACAATTGTTGTCTATAAGATGATACAAAATCTTATAAGCTAAAAAATGAAGGTTTATAAGGATACCTCAACTAATTTTGGGATGCCCATGCTAATCTTCAAAGAGAGAAACTTAATTTAGGTATATTTTTTCATTTTTGTTACTTGTTGGAAATTAATCTTTACTTTATTTTGTTTATAACGTTACTTTTATTATGTTACAATTGTTTAGTGAGACCAATTTGAAAGTGGTATTATAGAATTGGAAAGGTTTGCAATTTGAATTTTGAGTCAATGTGTGAGTGCAATAGAATGTGAAAGGAATTGAAGCATATTGGAATCCATCCAATTTGAGAAAAGGAATTAATTGTGAAAAAACTTGAGGTTGTAGTTCCGCAAGATTTATGTTATGCGGCAGTTGCTTCAAATTGACACTAATGTTTGCTTATCAGAAAGTAACTAGATTAGCAACTGCGAATTTTCGAAATTTTAGTCACCAACCAAAAAACTTAAAGTGCAACAAATAAATCAACTTATGAAATTTGTTAACGCAATTCGACACACACAGTTTACGTACGAAATTTGTTAACGCAATTCAACACACACAGTTTACGTACGAAATTTGTTAACGCAATTCAACACACACAGTTTACGTCTGTAAGGCCTTCACCCAGATTAATTAACTTTTGCCAAAGTACAATAGTCTTACACAAGGCTATTACTGAGCTGACACTACTCACTCCTTAACATCATCCACTCGTACTCACACCCTGAAAGTTATCTTACACCCAATAGCATAACTACCTCGTGCTAACCTCAACAGAAAATTTTAAAGCAACGAATGATAAAAAAGACAAATAATATCTCAAGTGATTAAATCAAGAATTATAAGGAACAAAAGAACACTTGAGTCGTAGAACAATCCTCAACGTGTGCAGCCACATTAAACCATAATCTTGGGGATTTGTCCAACAAAAATCAGCAATAAACTTTGTAGGTTTATCATCGAGAACTCCACATATAGCAGCAACAAAGAATCGATCAATAAAGCGTGCAACTATTTATGAAAACTACACAGAAATTCAACTACAAAAATTGACGAATCGGCTACTTATTTTTCCACACAAAATATACAAAAACACAACTGCAAAAAATCAATCAATTTTCGATAAAATCTCGCTGCTTGTTTATCTTTAACAAAACATGTTTATCTTTAATAAATCCTATCTTCTTTATGATTCCATCTCATATAGGATTCCTTCCTTCCACACTATCTTAACATCTAAAAATACTACATTATCCAAGATAGTGGAATCTTATACCAAGTCCTATTCCAAGTCAAGTTCTTATCATAAAAGATATAACAAATATATCAAATATATAAATAATTCTCAAAATAAAATATCTTAACAATCTCCTTTTTTTGGTAGTATTTATTACATCAAAATCTCCCCCTGAATAATAAAAATGGAAACTCCCCCTGAATTCAACAATCATAATAATAGATATCCAAATAACATCAAATTCAATGTCAATCGTCAAGTCAACAATTAACTGCCATCAACAAAGTAGTAAAAGTGATAAACAAGTTCTTATCTCCTCCTTGGGACAAAGCAATGTCAAAAAAGGCTAAGAACCACTGCACGAAGTAGAATGAAGAACTCATTGTTTAAGCTGTTGAAGTGTAGTAAGACCTTCCTGAAACATACTCTCAATCCAATCGATTTCATCAAATAAGGCGACATGTGTATTGGCAGTTGATGCAGCAAGCTCTGCAGATGACCCAAACGAGGAGTATGACAAATCGATCACCTGAGCTTGCTTGTTGACTTAGGATCCGAGGAGAGATATTTACAAAGAACACAGGCTCCAGTACAGCGGAATCAACACAAGAGACATCAAGTGTATACAAAAACTGAGTATCAAATAAGAAAAGCCCAATAATGATTGTTGTTTACTAACAGCCGCTAGCATAGCCTCAATAATTAACCTCCCCAAATCGAAGTTAACTCTAGTGCCTATCACATACACAAACTTGGCTTGATCAGGATATACAATCACAGTATGGGTACTTGGAAACCAATTAGCTAACAGAAGTTTATGAATAACAAAATACTTCTGCGATAGGCCAAAAGCACGGAGCGCTGTAATGGACGACCAAGAGGACAATTTCCCACCAGTCAAAACACTAGCCAACATATCAGTAGTCACATCAAATCCATTTGCATATGACTAATCCCTAATTAAATTGACAAACCCCAAAATTTCATTCAACGAATCAGGATCAAATTTAAAGAATCTCCCCCACACATATACCATATGAAAATACAGAGCAGTCTCATCCAAAACTCCTTTATCCAAATTGCAGTAAAATTTAGTAGCATTTAACAAATGTCGCTCATTCAGCGAAGTATCCAAATATTTTCAATAAGATTAATAAGACGATTAAGAACAAACCTGGTTAAGGCAAGTGAATCCCATTTTTCTTAAGCTGCCGAGAAATAGAATTTAGTGGACAAGGTTTGCTTCACTGAAAAACGAGCAGGATAATAATGGTGAGGCATCTAAACTAACTTTCGAGCCATTTGTTTCACACAACCTCTGGAAGTGAAAGGAGCAGTTGACAGAATAGAGACAGTCGAAGGCGGTGGTGCAGTTGGCGCAACATTGGCATCCTTCGAAGTAGATGAAGAATCATCAATAGATAATTCTATAAGAAGATGAGATAAAACTCGTTGAACATTAGCATCATTAGACTACAACACTATAATGGATGGAGGATAGGGAAGCACAATAGGTGCCATTGAGAGATAATCCAGCACTAGTGGTTAGTGATGCTCGAGGTGGGTTCTGCCGCAAACGAATTGAGCAGCAATGTGGCTCGGTTGTAGGTGGTGGGTTGGAACGAGCTCATGAAGGAGAAGCTACCGACGACCGCTCCAAAATATGGGAAGACGTTGGGCGTTTAGGCTTTGCCATTGATGCTTTGGAAAAAGAAAGATGCCTACAGAGATGGTGGTAAGGTGCGACGATGAGAGGCGGCAATGGCGTGCAATGGTGAGAGAGCCAAGAGAGGGGTTAAAAATGAAGAAGAGGAAAAGTGGTGTTTGGGCGGGTAACCAATTAAAAAAACAGAGAAGGAGGGTGGGGGTGTACGGTAGTTAAAAATAATAACAAAAATTAGGGTTAACTCCTCTTTGAATTTCTGATTTTTAATAATAAACTACAATATTTTTCAAAATTGTAAAGCATGCAGTCCCAGTGCCCCATGAAGAGATTCAAACCTAATGGAATCAAGAGATTTTGTAAAAATGTCAGCCAGTTGCTTCTCAGTTGTTACATTGGAAAGAACTGCAACTTTAGACTCCACTAGCTCTCGAATGAAGTAATACTTCAAGACAATATGTTTGGTTCTTGAATGCTAAATTGGGTTTTTGGAGATGATTATGGTGCTCTTTTTATCACACATTATAGTTAAAACATCTTGAGCAACTCCATAGTCTTCCAATGTTTACTTCATCCACAAAAGTTGAGAACAACAATTACCGGCTGCAGCACATCTGCTGTCGATAATGAGATTGAATTTTGTTTCTTACTATGACATGAAATCATATTATTGTCAAGAAAGAAATAGCCCCTAAATGTGTTTTTCTGTCGTCTAAATTTTCGGCCCAATTCGCATCAATAAGAAGTAGAATCATATGAATACAATAATCCAAACTCAAAAGTACCACTCACATATCTGATGATTCACTTTACTACTGTCAAGTGAGACTCTTTGGGGTTGGATTGATAATGTGCATATACTCCCACACTATAAAAAATATCAGGTCGACTCGTGGTTAGATAAAACAAACTCCCAATGATGCTTCTATATAGACACGTCAACACTTTTGCCATGATCATCTTTATTCAACTTTGTTAAGACACTCATTGGTGTTCTAGCATGATGTGCACTTCTAAGCCCAAATTTCTTCACCAAATTCTTTGCATATTTGGTTTGAGACACTAAGATACTATCTTTCACTTGCTTAATTTGTAGTCTTAAGAAAAAATTCAATTCTCCCACCATACCCATCTCAAACTCGCTTGTGATCATTTTTACAAAGTCATCCACCATTTTCGGATGATTAGAGCTAAACACTATATCATCTACATATATTTGTGCAATCATCAAATCATATCTGAATTTTTTAAAAAATAAAGTCTTGTCCATGCTACCTCATTCATATCCTTGATTGAGTAGATATTGGGTGAGTCTCTCATGCCAAGCCCTTAGCGCTTGCTTGAGATTATAAAGAGCCTTTTTGAGCTTAAATACGTGATCAACATGTACTGAATTAATGAAACCCTTTGGTTGTTCAACATATACTTCTTTTTGCAAAAATCCATTCAAGAACGCACTCTTCACATCCGTTTGATAAAGTTTGAATCTTTTCACACATGCTATGGCTAAAAGAAGTCTAATTGATTCAAGCCTTACTACTGGGGTAAATGTTTCTTCAAAATCAATGCCTTCAATTTGAGAGTATCCTTAAGCAACTAACTTGGCCTTATTTCTCGTTACATTACCTTTGTCATTGTTGCTGTTGTGAAACACCCTTTTGGTTCCAATCACATTCACATTCGATGTCCTTGGCACCAGTTCCTATACATCATTTCGAGCGAATTGTGCCAACTCTTCTTGTATTGCAGCAACCTAGAATTCATCTTGCAATGCTTCTTTTGCATTCTTTGGTTCAAATAAGGAAGTGTAGCATATAAGCCCTGCAAGCTCTCGATAATCTATTATTTTTCTTTCTCTTATTTTTCTTCTATCACTAATCTCACTAATCACATTCTCAATAGGATGACTCCGTCTAATTCTTGATGGAGGATCTTTATTGAAATCACCTTCCCTCGAGTCTTCGTCATTCACAAAGTTTGTTTTTGCATCAGATGTCTGGTTGGTTTCTTCCTCAGAAGCAATCGACTGGTCATCTATCTGATTGGTTTCTTTTCTAGTAACAACTAGCTATAGATCTAAACATTCTCTACTTTTAACTTCATCATACCTCTATTCTGACGTGTGAAGTTGATTTTGAAGATTTTCTTCTACCACCTTATTAATTATTTGATGCACACCATCTACAATAACATTCACAGCTTCCATCACTATCTTAGTTCTTTGGCTGAACACATAATATGCCTTACTATGGATTGAATATCCAAGATACCACTCTTACTTTCAAACTTCCCCAAGTTGTTCTTAATATCTCTAAAAATGTAATATTTGCTGCCAAACACATGGAAATAGCCAAAATGTTGTTTCTTTCCTTTCCATAGTTTATAAGGTGTCGTGTTTAAGATGTTTCTAAGATGAACTATATTGCATATGTGACTTGTCATGTTTATTACTTCAGCCCAAAATCTCATTGATATTTTTCTTCCATTCAACATTAATCTGGCTATCTCTTAAAGAGTGCAATTCTTCCTTTCTGCACCTTCATTTTGTTGTGGCTTTTTAGGTGATGAAAACTCTTGTATAATCCCATGTATATCAAAAAAATTGTTAAAACTTGCATTCTAAAACTGCCTTCCATGATCAGATCTGATTCCCAAAATTGTTATATTTTTCTGATTTGTAATCCGCACACATAGGTTTCTAAATGGCTTAAATGCATCTAATTTTTCTTTCAAGAAAGCTACCCAAGTATATCTAGAGTAGTCATTAACACATGTCAAGAAATACCTCATCCCACTAATACTCGCATGTTATATTGGGCCTACCAAATCCATATGAATTAATTCAAATATACGAGAAGTTGTAACATTTCTTACCTTTTTATGTGGTACTCTTATCTATTTTCCCATTCAATTAGCACTATAAATAGTCTTATCATCTTTGTTAATCATAGGCAAGCCTCTTACTGCCTTAAATTTACTTGTTGATGAGATCATAATTGGTGTGGCTAAACTTTTCGTGTCATAGATTAATATTGTCATCTGCGGCTGAATTGCAAGATGTAATAACCTGCAATATGTAGCAATTATTTGTCGATCTTCTTCCGCTTACTAAACACACTCTTTATTCGTTTAACACCTTACATTCATCACTAGTGAACTTAACTAACAGGCCATCATCACAAAGGTAGCTAATACTCATTAAGTTGGCTTTTAAACCATCCACATGAAGCATATTTTTTAAATGAGGCAATACATCTATGCAAAGAGTGCCTCTACCAATTATCGTTGCTTTCTTCCCATCACCAAATATGACATGACCATCTATACAACTTTGATAATCCATCAAATAGCTTCTTTCACATGTCATATGAATTGAACACCCACTGTCATAGTATCATCCATTGTGAGAAGTAGCGCGTATGGATTTAAGCAAGTGTTTGTAGTTGATTCTTTCTAGAACTCGAATGACATATTTCATGGTTAAGTTCTCCCTATTTAACTGCTCATTTTGTTTACATGTTTTCACCCATTTTCCATGCATTAATTCATAGGCCTTGCAGATATCTTCCTTTTTGAATTCTGAGTTGTTGTCATTGTTTTCACAATCTGAATTAGAGTATAGTACTGACACATTTGTATTTTCATCGTCAATTTATTCACTGGTTGCTACTAAGCAAGTAGTTGGACTTTTGTTATATAAAGCAACCAACGCAACATTATGACTCACAATTTCTTCTTTGCTACCATGCTCACTTTCATATTTGTTTTCACTCCAAGTGATGTTGTAAGACTTCCCTTTTCTCCTTTTAAGAGTGTTCGCAAATTTTGCTTAAACATTTTCAAAACCTCGACTTTCATGATATTGTATCTTCTTTGCCTTCCTTTTGCCTTTTTGAGTTTTTACTTACTGTTTGAAGTTATGAACTCCCACCATTTCGGCTAAACTCAAGTATATCTTTCTTCACCTTCTTTAGCCACTTATTGAAATTTCTTATTAGCAACACCAAACCACCATTTTCATCAGAGTCATCTCCTGAATCATTCACATATTTAGCGACTTTGGCTTACCGTGCCAATCCTGTGTTCTTCTCACACTTGTCTCTCAATAGATTCATCTTAAACTTTATGAGAATTCTAATTACTTTATCCAAAGATAATTCATTAATATCATGAGCTTCTTCGATAATTGCAATCTTCGGTATAAATCTAAAAGGCAATGATCTCAAGGTTTTCTTAGCAAGTTTCATATTTGAATAATTCTTAGAATTATTCAAATA
>JAOSBK010052647.1:0-17320 GCA_027568895.1 Erythroxylum shatona
GATAATGTATATGAAAATGATTATGATTTGAGATTTGTATAAGGTGATTTTCCAAAAGTGGGAAGTATATGTATTTTCGTTTGAATGAGATTGAATAAATATGAAAGAATTGAAAAAGAAAGAAAAAAAAATTCATACCGGATTTCGGATAGATTAGTCTAGGTTTCCAACGCGATCATGTTTCTCTGTTATTTGTTTCGGATGTCAAATTTGTGTTCGCTTCGTTTAAGCGATTCGATTTGCTTCGCTTTCGATTTGTATTCGCTTCGCTTTCGATTCTTTCGTGATTCGCATTCGCTTTGTGTTTCGTTTTGTTATCCGATTTGCATTAGCCTTTTGTTTTGCTTTGTAATTCGTTCCGCTATTTTGTATGTTCGCCTTCGCTTCATTTCGTATCCGCACTTCGGTTTTCGTCTCCGTTTTCCGTCTTTTGTCAGTTGGGATCCGGTTTCCCGATCGGGTCCCAACAATGCTGTTGAAGAATGCTTTTGGAATGAGAATGTGGACTGCATAAATTGCAGAAAAAGGGGGCATTCAAAGAGAGTGTGTTATGAGAAATGGATGAAAGAGCAACAAAATCCTCAAAGCCCCATTTTTGGCAAACCACCATCAATCCATCCTTTACAAAAACAAAACACTTCATCAAACCAAATGCAAATTCAAACTAAGCCCTACCAAAATGTTCCTGGATCACAAATTTATCAAAAACATTATGTTGCAAATTTTGAAAATGCATCATATCCACCACATTTTACTTCTTAACCTTTGTTGTCTCAAACTTACTCACCTCAACCTCAAACAACACAGCCATATGTATCTCAACTAACCTATACACACCAAATGCCATACCAACTGATACACATACAAACATCAAGCCAACAACCACAAAGTACATATCCTGTTAATAACTCCTCATCCCAACAACAATCAGAAACTAATCCAAACTTCCAAGCTAACCTACACAACATCCCAAATACTCAACCTGGATCATCACAGACCAGCAAACCAATAAAAAATAGTGACAAATGAAAGTGTATTTATGGTGGAAACTTGTCACAAAGGCATGAAAGATGATTCTGGTGTTGAAATTTGTATAGCTGAAGCAAAAGATGATAAAGAGAGTGAATGGCTAGTGGACAATGGGTGTTCCAATCACTTGACAAAAAGAAGAGAAGCATTTGTGAAGAAAGATACAAATATAAACACAGTGGCAAAGATTGGAAATGGTGAAATCATTCCTGTATCGTGGAAGGTTGCTATGGAATTAGTTACAAAAGTTGGAAATACTATTCTTGAGGATGTGTATTACATCCCTAAACTTGATCAGAATTTGATTAGTGTTGGTCAGCTATTGGAAAAGAAATACAAAGTTCACTTTGAAGATGAAATGTGCAGGATTTTTAATGAATAAGGTGAGCTGGTGCACAAAATTCCAATGATCAACAAAGTTTTTAAGATTAAAATGATAGCAGTGGATGAAGCATTTTCTGCTATTCCATTGGCAGAGTTAACTCAATTATGGCATAGAAGATATAGACATGCAAACTTGAATTATGTCATTGATATACAGAAGAAAGAGTTAGTTCATGGAATACCACATTTGAGCAGCAAGTTAAAATCAGTGTGTGAAGCTTGTGCAAAAGGAAAAAGCCATGTTTTACCTTTTCCAATAAATGATTGGAGAGCCACAGAGAAGTTGTAACTGGTACACATTGATGTTTGTGGACCTAAGGAGACACCATCAGCTGGAGGAAGTACATATTATGTGGAGTTCATTGATGATGTGTCGAGGTATTCATGGATTTATTTTATGAAGAGCAAAGATCAAGTATTTGGATTCTTTAAGGTGTAGAGGGCAGAAGATGAAAGCCAATGTGGAAGAAAAGTGAGATGCTTGAGAAGTGATAGAGGAGGAGAGTATATTTCGAATGAGATGAAGAATTACTTTGAAAGAGAAGGCATATTCCATCAATTTTCAGTTGCATACTCACCACAGCAAAATGGAGTTTCAGAAAGAAAAAATAGAATAATTATGGAAATGGCAAAGGCAATGATGTTTGGAATGAAGGTGCCTAGACGTTTTGGGCCAGAAGCATGCTTTATTGCTGTCTATTTACAAAATAGAATGAAGACTAGAGATTTGAACAAGAAAACAACTTTTAAAGTCTGGTTGGGAGTTAAACCGAAGGTGAATCATTTAAGAGTGTTTGGATGTGTGGCTTATATGCATATTCCTGAAGCAAAAAGGACAAAATTGGATGAGAAAGCAATGAAGGGAGTGATGATAAGATATCGTGCAAAAACTAAAGGATATAGAATGTATAGTCCTAAAACTAAGATGATGTTTTGTGTCTAGAGATATGAATTTGATGAAAATGAAGGATGGAAGTGGGAGGAGCCTACAATCAAGAAGTTAGGAGGAGTTGACATTGAAATACCATTGAATGAACTAGTTGTTGATGAGGTTATGAGAGAAGGACCACATGATGAAGTGGTAGCAGCTGGAGATTCCAATAATTCTAAAGATGAAGGGAATCAAGGGGAGACATCACCTAGTCAAGAAAGTGATGATTTGAGCTCAGAAATTTAGGAGGAGACTTCTAGCTCTAACAGTGCATATAAGTATAGGGACTTGGCCTCAATTTATAATGAAACTAAGACTTCGTTTAATTTTAGGTATGATAATGCAGAGGAAGAAGAACCAGACGATGCACTCATAGTATCCGAATATGCCATGTCTGCAGGAGTTGAACCAAAAACTTACAATCAGGCAATTAAACAAAGAGTATGGCAAGGTCCAATGGATGAAGAAATAAAGGCAATAGAGGAAAATGGGACTTGGTTGCTGGTTGATCTGCCTAATCCAGAAACCATTTATAAGGCAAAGCTAAATCCTGATGGATCTGTCAATAAGTATAAAGCTAGATTGGTTGTAAGAGGGTATAAGCAAGAATATGGAGTGGACTACACTGAAACCCATGTAACAGTGGGAAGACTTGACACGGTGAGACTACTATTGGTAATGGGAGCAAATAAGGGATAGAAAGAGCATCAAATGGATGTAAAGAGTGAATTTCTCAATGGAATGTTGGATGAGGAAGTGTATCTAAAGCAACCTGACGGATATGTGAAAAAGGGACAAGAGAAGAAGGTGTACAAGTTGGTGAAGGCTCTATATGGATTGAAACAAGCCCCAAGAGCTTGGTATTCAAAAATTAATAGTTACTTGTTGCAGAATGGGTTCATAAGAAGCAAAAGTGAAGCCACATTGTATGTGAAAGGTGATGATGGAGAGAAACTAATCTGCTCACTGTATGTAGATGATTTGCTCATCATTAAAACTAAGGACATGTTGGTAAAGGATTTTAAAGAGCTGATGAAGTCTGGATTCCAAATGACAGACTTTGGAGAAATGAGTTATTTCTTAGGTTTGGAAATTGATCAGAGGAAAGATGGGACATTCATTCACCAAAGAAAATATGTAGAGGAGCTCATTGAAAAGTTTAGTTTGAAGGATAGTCGTAGCATGACAACTCCTATGGAGCATCAGCTGAAACTGGAGGCTACAAAACCAGGTGAGCAATTTGATGTGACTTACTATAGAAGCATGATTGGATCTTTAATGTATTTAAGTGCATCAAGGCCTAATATTGCATGTGCTGTGAATATTATGGCTGGTTTTAATCACAATCCTTCAAGACAATATGATTTATATTCTAGAAGAATATTGAGATATGTGCAACATACTGTTGATCCTGGAATTTGGTATGGAAGAGGATAAAAAGTGGAGCTTTATGTCTTTGGTGATGCAAGTTATGCTGGAAGTAATGAGTGCAAGAGTAGAAGTGAGTACTACTGTAGTTTGGGTTCTGGAATTTTTGCTTGGTGTTCAAAGAAGCAGAGGAGTGTGGCACAATCATTAGCTGAGGCCAAATATGTGGCAGTAAACATGGCTGCCAAACAAGCTCAATGGTTGAAGAAAATTCTGATGGATATAGATCAATTGAAGGAAAAATGTGTAACAATTTATTGTGATTCTAGTGCTGCCATTTCAATGGCTGAGAATCCATCTGATCATATGAGAACCAAGCACATGAAGGTGAAGCATCATTATGTTAGGGAATTGATCGAAGAAAAGGAGATCAAGATAGCTTTTTGCAGATTAAACTTTCAACTTGCTAATTTATTTACAAAGGCATTGCCAAGATGGAGATTCAAAGCCTTAAGAAAATTGATAGGTGTGAAGGCTCCACAAATCAAAGGAGGAGCTGCTGAATTGTGTTGTTTCATGCAGCCTGTAATATTGAAATTTGTGGAAGAATTTGCAAGATCAGTTAAAGTGAAGAGGAGAGGAAAAATAAAGAACAAGATTCCTATGTATAAAAGAAAGCTAGAGATGATGATTTTGGGAGCAATTCAGTGCAAGAAAGGTGGAAAGAATGAAACAACATGCAATGGGAAGTTGAAGGATGAAGAACCAGAATGTGTGAAGCAAATATAGAGCTACTTTTTAATCAGTTGAAGAAAACCTAAAGCAGAGTTTGTCAATTCATGAAGAAACTATGGAGAAGTCATGCAAGTCAATGAAGTAGAAGAATTCAAAGTCAAAGTGTCAATTGCATTAAAGAGAATTAAGCTAGCTCAAAACCGCACATCAACTTTTATTTCTGCAGTATCAAGCTTTTTGTCTTTTTTACTTTCTGCAACTTTAAAATCATTAGGTGATACTATTGTGAGAGTTTGTTAATTTTTAGGCAGCTTTGTTGGTTTGTCCTTGATCAACCAATGACAGTGAGATATATGTCAAAATCTTGCTCTTTAGTTATCTTTGTTTTTCATTTTCAACCATTGATGTAAGATGGCACAAAATGTGTGAGAGATAATATGAAAAGCTCCAGATCATTTTCAATATGTAGCAGCTGCATAAATATATGAAGAAAAAACCATCTTCTTCATCTGTGTATGAAAAATCCTTGCTTTTAATTTTCTGTTGTTCTTCTTGATTTTTTAGAGTTGTGCTAAGAGTGTTGTGAGAGTTATGTTGAGAGTGTTATGGGAGTTGTGCCGAGAAAAATACTTGGAGTGGAAAGAAACAAACTTTGAAGTTGAAAATTCCATTTCTGAAGTATTAGCATAATTTCATAGTTACAATCCGAATCAAATCTTTTACAAACACTTGTGAGGAATATATATTGATTATTACAGTAACAATTACTACATGTCACAGAGAATACAATCAGTATATTAAAAGGGAATGTTGATTCTTCTGCAATTTTTCTCTTCCTTGGAGAAAAAGCATTTAGTTCAGAAGCTGCTGCTGGAGAGTACCAACTAGAGTCACCTTCGAGCTTGAGATTTGTGTAGAGAAGGAAGTGTTGTTCAACCTTGCTAGACCTGGCACATTGGTGATCAGCCCTTGTTTGTTCAGTAATGGAAACCAGGTATGGAGCTAGATTGGAGTAAAATTGACGTGATGCCAATGTGCGTGCATTTTCATAACTTACTTATGGAACTTTAGTCGATTGAGGGGCTGAGTTATGTTGCTAACTCCTTAGGAAAACCAGTATGTATAGATATACAAACATTTACCAAGCAAAGGATAGGCTATGCAAAATTATGTGTTGAAATTCCAAAAATGCTCCTCTTCCAAAAAACTTGTCAATTTTAAGATTGGGAGAGTCGAGAGAGTTGGAAAAAACTGAGATTCATATCTCCTAGCTATAGAGGCTAAGTAATTCCACAAAAAAATGGATTCCTATAAGTAAATATTTCAAGACTGGATGGCACGAGGAATTAATAGACTCTATAGTAGTTATACCACATTTAGAGCAAGCATATGAAGCAACGATTAAGGCTCAACTTATGTAAGAAACTGAAAAGGGGATTTTTCCAAGCTCTTCTAGGTTGATACACACTAATGTGTTGGATCAAAATGCAGTGGTAATTGAGGAGGATGGGCATGTATCGAATTTAAACTCGTTTCCAAATGTCCCTATCCAAGTTAAGAGTTACAGCTTAGAAGCAAATCCTGCTCATAATGATGCAGCTTTGCATGAAACTGAACCATGCATAAGTGAAATATGCAAGAAGGAGATCACACTAGCAAGTATAACGACTGTTCATAGTTCCCCTGATTTAGTGCCTAATAATTTAGATGTTGATGGATTCAAATTGTAGTCTACAAATGCTAAAAGGAGGTTTGCTCGAAAAAAAGGAAAAATGGAAAATACGGGGGAATCCCCCTCCCATGTCCATCCTAGTTTGGAACACTAAAAGTCTCAATGACCCTCTTGAAAAAAATTAGTGGTGAAAACTATGATCAAGGATAAGAAACCTATGCTAGTTGGTCTCCTTGAAACTAAAATAAAGGATCCTCTTACACTTTTTGGTGAAAGATTTTTTGGCACTAATTAGGAGCTTTTCTCTAACCATAACTCACATTACAATGGTAGGATCTTATGTCTATATAATATAGCTCGAATTAGAGTACAAGTATTAGCAGAATCTGATCAATTATTACAATTTTAATGCCACATGTGTAATACTAATATTAAGTTTCTCATCTCACTTGTTTATGCCTCCAATTTTAGCTTCTAATGTGATAATTTGTGGCTTGATCTGCAGAATAAATAGCTGGGAATTCTCATCCTATGGTTTATAGTATGTGATTTTAATTACTCATTGAACTTGTCAGAAATTAAGGGGAAAAGGCAGTATAATCACTGTCAGAATAAAGAACTCTCCAGCTTCCTCTTGAATGTTAATGTTGTTGATCTCAGTAGCTCTAGCAGACTTCTCACATGTTCCAACAATTAGCATCATAGTTTACTGGCTCAAAAGAAGCTAGATAGAACCCTTGTGAATTCTTTATGGTTGGCCTAATTCCCAAATTCTTTTGTGCACTTCGGAGACAACCTCATATTTGACCATTCATTTATGCTGATTTATAGATTAACAAAATATAGATCAACTGGTGCCCCATTCAGATTTTTTAATGGCCTTACAAGTATGGAAGGATTTTATGACCTTCTTAACAACTACTGGAATTTTAAGGTGGTAGGCTTTAAATCATATTAGCTTATGTACAAACTAAAAAGAATAAAATATGCAATTAAAAACTTTATGTGTAGCAGAAATCTCAACCTTTACACACTCAAGGACAAACTTATGCTTGCTCAAAAAAATTGTATAAATCTCCTCATGATGATGCATTTAGATAGGTAAAGACGACATATCTTGAGGAATACTAGGATGCTTTCATAGTTCACAACTCTATTCTTAAGCAGAAGCCTCAATTAAACTGGTTGCATGATTGCAACTCTAATACCAAATTTTTTAACTCTTCTTTGCTTGCTTGTCAAAATTTTAACAAAATCTCTATGCTTCAAGATGCCAGTGGGAGAGAATACGTTAAACATAATCACCTACCGTAGTTAGCCAGAGAGCATTTCTTGGCTCTTATGGGAACTGACGCAGCAACTTCTCTAAGCCCCAACGTGCTTCATCTCTTTGAGTGTAATATTGAACAGAGTGTCAAGGATGAGTTGATGTTGTCAGAGAAGATAAATTTGCAGGCTAAACTCCTTTGCTACTTTTACTGTCCAAGCTGGTAAAAAGGAAGTTACTGTAGAAAAAGTAAAAGGAAGCAGACATTTGCTATAGCTAGATTTTGTGTTTATTCGTTTAAAGTTACTTTGCTCGTAAGAATGAAGTTGGACAAAATTTTGGTGTCTTGGCATGTTAGTCAAAGATGAAATAGCATATCAAATATTTTTATTTTGTTGATATTATGTTTTGTACCTTTATGTTGCTAGGGTATTATTTTAGGTTAAATAGGTAATATTGGAGGTAGGAAAGTTGTTAGCTTAAAATAGGTAATATTGCAGAAGTAAATTGTATTATGCAAAAGTCTAATTTTGCATGTTTTGTATTTCTTTATATAGGGAATCAAATGGAATGATTTTAGTGTCCACAAAAATTCAAATCAATAGAAAAGAAGTTCCAAAACCTTGTTCCTTTATTCTTTACTATTTTTCCATTTTTTCACCATCGGGTGCCAAAATTCTGTTTTCTGCAGAATTTTCTACAGAATTTCAATTCAAAGGAACCACAAAGGAACATCTATATTTACCAGAAGAACTTGAGGGACCATATTCGCTACTAATTTACGTACATTTTTATAGATCTCACCTATTACTGAAAATGACATTAGATGAACTCTATTCAGCCTACATCCCTCCAAATCACCTAAACCAGATGGATTTAATTCTTTTTTCTTTCGACAGACATGGGCTATTACTAGGAAGCTATTCACTGCAACAGTCCTTAAATTTTTTAATCGTCTAAGCTACTTCAAGAAATAAACCACAGATATGTCTGCTTGGTTCCAAAAACAAGAAATCCATAACTTTGTTTAAGTTTAGATCAATTTCTTACTGCAACACCATCTATAAGGTCATCTTAAAGTTGTTGAACGTCTCAAGTTATTATTATCAGGTATAGTTAACACTACATAAGGTTCTTTTATACCTGATCGAAACATTGGTGATAATATTCTATTGATTTAGGAATTGCTTAAGAAATACAAATTTGGGAAAAAAATCAGTAATTGCTTAAGCAAATGATGAAGGTGAGGGAGTTCATTTATCCTTGCATTAAACACCAGATCGAGAATGGAGAAAGTACATAGATACGGTTCTATAATTGGCTCGATATCAATCCTAACATCCAACATGCTACTTTTCAGCAACAAAGGAATCGTGTGCCTCTTAATCACAAAGTATCCTTACTAATTGTTAATAGAGAATGGAAAGCTGAGTTCAGAGGTTTTTATCCCTCTCGGTACACCTCCCTCGACTATCTTCAATTGAGAATGAGGATACTATTATATGAGTGTTGAGCCGGAATAGCCAATTCACTAATCACTCATGGTTTTCCAATAGTTATCCTACTACCCCTGGTTTGATTTATCGTAGAGACATACCATTAGCCCCAAGGCTTGCTTCATTACATGACTTGCAGTCAAGAATAAGTTTCAAACCTAGAGCCAATGGCATGGCAACATAGTTGATAATACTTACGTACTTTGTAATAGGGCAGCACAGGACTGTATATTCTTTTTATGTAACTATTCCAAAGCGATTTGGAGCCGAATATTGCACTTGTTACCACAAAATCATTTTCAATACAATTGGGAGCATGTATTACACTGGATCATTAGAAAATCTAAGCCAGGACAAACTAATGCCTCTCTTTATAAAGCAACCTTCACCCTCATCATTTACACAATTTGGAAGGAGCATAATAGCAAATGGTTCACTGATAAGAAGGAAGCAAAATATCTTGTCATAGTGAGAATTGTTGAACTGATCTGTGAGTGCATCTATGCAAAGAAAAGTTCAACATACTCTCTTGATGGACACGCTTTTTTATCATATGACATATTCCCTATACTATGTTTAGATTCTTTATTTTTTTGTAACATGAATGTTCGACTAATAGCCTTAAACTCATTGTAATGCTGGTAATAGTTTCATCTATAATATACACATAATGCATTTTCCAAATAAAAAAAGGCTGACTTATATCTTTTTATGAAATGTTAAAAGAAGTGATTTGTACAATTTTTTAGCCTTCCTTAATACACTTAATCAGTTGAAGAAAATTTGATGTCTTTAATATTTGTTTAAGTGAAAGAAATTTAATAACAATTTATAATAATTTTAATAAGGTGTCTTTTTTACTAAACTTTAATTCATTTAATTATATTATTATTATAATTAATTAATAACCAATAGAAATAAAATTTTCTAATAGAAATTAGACCCTTCTTATGCTATTTGCATCCTCTTTGTGGTTAACTTTTATTTGATACATGTTGAACATTGGAAATATTTACATGTTGCTTTGGTTCCAGAGAGGGATTGTAGTTTCTTCTTGAGTTCTTTCTAAAATTATGAAGGACAGTAGCAACATATGTTTATTTATGCTCTCCAGAGTGTCCTCTTTGTATTAGGTTTTACGTACATCTTTTAGCCAAGTTTCACAATTTCTAATTTATTTATTTTTAAATCTCAAATTATGTTATTCTTCTTCTTATGTAATGTCAATCAGAGTTGGCAATAGTCATCCAACCTTGGTATGAAAATTTTTTATTCAATTCTAACCTAGTTTGAAGTTTAATAAGACCCAACGCACCCCGTTCAAGGTCAAGCTTAAGTTCAATTGAGCCTGCACGACATGAAACTTGGCCGAATTCTTTTTCTCAAAATAACATTATCTTTTAATAATTTTTTCACCAAATTGGACTCAAGCTTTTAGAAAAAGTTCGAACCCAGTTCAAAGATTGATCAAATCGAACTTAATCCGTTAATTTATGTCAAGCTTGTTGATTTCGAGTTACCCTATTTGAATTATCATCTCTAACGTTAACTATTCTTAATACAGTTACAATATCTTACGAAAATGATGCAAGAAAAACTTTAGCTACGAAAGTAATTCCGGTTACTTCATTTTTAGTTTTTATTCTTATTTTATGTTATATTAGCTTAATTGACACTCCATAGTAGTAGACTTAACTTATAGGTTAAATCTATAATCAAATAAAATTTATGCAGTTAATTAATTTTTTGAAAATGATTTATACAAAAGAGAAGCGTGTCATAGATGCTAAATTTATATATACGAAAGAATGTTAATCTTAGCAAAAGAAAAAGTATTGTTTCCGCACTAATTTTTTTCACGAAATTTTAAATAGATTAATAATGTTTTGATATTTTAAATTAAAATTTAATATTAATGTTCTTATGCAAACTAATTTCTTATGTAAAAAATTGTTAACAGCATCAATCTTAAAAAGTAATTGTCACATTGAATAAGATTAAATAAAGTCATCATTAATTATAGAATTATAATAACATTTAAGTTACATAGAAATTTGAAAATTCTATTTTACTTTGATGGAAAATATGAAGGTGTAATTAACAAAAAAAATACGAAGGCGAGTCCGTACTTTTCGAGTTTGGAGGAGATAAATGAAACAAGGCGGGTCGTCAATAAAGAAAAAAACATCCAACGCAGGCCTCTTTGTCGCTCCCAAATCAGTCACAAAGGCCCAGTTCGGAAGACAATTGACTGGCAGTAACGGGCGGCGGGACACGTGGGACACGGTGGATGGACTAAGTTTGAGAGTCTCTAGAAACCCTAAACCCAATCACCACCACCCTCTTTCTCTTCCGCTGCGTTCGCTTCTGCAGTTTTTGTCCTCCTCCGCCGAATGGCCACCGACACCGCTCCTTCTCTCTCTGAGGTGAGCGTCTATCCTCTTATCTCTTTCCATCATTTTCCGATCTATGACTTCTTAGGAGATTAATGTTGGCTCGATCTAAAAATTTGCAGCTTTCATTGGTTTCCTGTGTTATTGGTAGATAAGTTAACGAGTTCAGTCTGTACTGATTGATGCTTGATTGGTGCAATCTGTTGGACATAATGCAACTTCTGAAAGATTGCGAACTTATCAGGAATTAAATTTAATATAATGGGAGCGAAAAGGGCCTTAATGTTTAATTATGTTTTTCCCCAATTCTTAGAGGAATTAGATGGAAATGCTAATGGGAGTAATAAGTAGCAGTCCATATGGTTGGCATTTCAGCTAAGAAAATGTCCTCTAGTTTGCACACTTTTAATAGGTATGGATTCAGATCTCATACTGAATTTTCAATGGAAAATAATATTTAGATCACAATTCTGTTACCTGATCATGTTTTATTCTCGATTCTAATGATTGCTCACATTGGTTGTTTGATTCTTGAGATTTTGACTTTCAGGCTTTCTCCCTTTTGGCTTACTCAATATTGCAAACTCTTAGCTCAAATTGTCTAAACCAGTTTTCAGTAGCCTTACATCAAATTTGTTGTCTGTATTTTTCTTTTGCAGCAATATTTGTTGGATAAAGATGGAAAATCAGATGTGGGTTCAAAACCTGTGGAATTGAGCAAGGAAGAGAATGCTGAAGAGGCTCCAGCAGCTGCCATTGAAGTAAAAACTGAAGAACCTGCTGCGGCTCAAGAAAGCACTGAAACTACACCTGCTGCTGCTGAAGAAAGTATTGAAACTACTCCTGCTGCTTCCAATGAAAGTACTGAAGCTGCCCCTGCTTCCTCTGAGGAAAATAATGAGACAGCTGAAGATGAAAAATCAGACGAAGGAGAAACCTCCGAAGAAAAGCCTGAGATAAAGGTATGACCACCAAGAATGTTTATGCATGATTTAATTCCACCATAGAAGTGTCTTTCTTGTCTATGCTTAATCCTTGTTAACTCTCGTAAAGGATTTGCTTGATTGATTTTCAGCTTGAGACAGCACCTGCTGATTTCCGCTTTCCAACCACAAATCAAACTAGGCATTGCTTTACCCGATACATCGAGTATCATCGGTAAGACTTAAATTTTCTGTAACTATTTCTGCAAGTTTTTGTCTATCTGATGAAGGATATTGCTTCCTGTGATCTTATGCAGGTGTGTTGCTGCTAAGGGTGAAGGTGCTCCAGAGTGTGACAAGTTTGCCAAATATTATCGTGCTCTTTGCCCTGGTGAATGGGTATGTCTTTGGAGTTCTTATGGGATGGTCTAATGTTTGTGATGTATGAGCGGGGCTTGTTAATTGGTTATAGAAGTTATTCATGTCAACTGTCAAGACAGCAATAATTGAAATTTTCAGTAGGTTAAAAGCATATCTGGCAAACTTAGTGCATCATCTCAAATTTTGCATCTCAGTTTGTGCGGAGTGAGACAGAGGGAGGGAGGGCTGGTTGTTACCCAATATATTGATATTCAATTATGATGCCTCTTGCTAACATGTCATATGTGCCTATTTCTCGTTGCAAGTTAGACACTTGATGATTCACTGTTATAGTTATTCTCTCTTTTGTACTCGAATTGCTTAAATCACAACACATATGTATATACTCTTTTGTTCTTGTGGTGATCTATGATGAGCATAAAAATCTAAATCATTTCAAATTAAGGCACATGAAGAGCGTTCTCTTGGATGTGATTTCTGTGTGTGATTACTTGTGATAGCTTCCAATTTGCTCCAGTTTTAATGATAGGTAGATGACCTCGGTGACTTTAATGCTGCTTTATGTTTGTCATTTGTTGCTGCAGGTAGAGAGGTGGAATGAACAAAGGGAGAATGGCACCTTTCCAGGCCCTCTGTAGATGGCGCCTGTATGAAAACCCATACACGATTGCGTTATTAAAACCTGGCATCTATTCACCACATGAATTTCTTTGACGAGATGTGTATTCTCAAGGAATGGCCTTTTTAAATCTGAGAGTTAATAAGAAATTTTGGACTGCCCATTAGAACTAATCCAAACCCGAATACATAAATTATGTGTCACGCAAGGTATGCTACTTGTCATCTGCTATATTACATTTGGCCTTTCTGTTAACAGTTAGGAAAATATTTGCTGGAACTTTAAAATGCATCTGTAACTTTGTTCATTGCAAAATAAAAGCTATACCGCTCCTTCACTGTTGGATGAAGGATTCAACTCTAGGAAGAGGAATTTGGGGTTGATAGTTGCTGCTTTAAAATTCAGATGTGATGGTTTTGTGAGTTCACAGAGTTAAAGAGTTTAAAAGCTAAGCCGAGTTGGACGAGGAAATTGCAGCGGAGTAGGCGAGTGTCAAAAGAGGGGGTTAATAGTATTAATTTAGTGTGGTTCCAGTTAGATTAAAATTTAATTATAATACTAAGTATTTGGTTTATGCAATTTTTGGAACTATGCTATTTTTTATCTTATAGCAGTCACTAGTTCTGAAATATTTTTAATTCCTAGTCAACAAAGCATACTAAGAGAATTTTGTGCCTGTTAATGAAATTTGGAAACATCATAAGCTTAAAACTGTTGAAATTTTCATAATTGGCTAATTTATCACATTGAATGGTGAATCTAGCAATGTGCTTAATGATTGATTGTTATCTTCATCAAAAATTTAAATTAAAATTCAGGAATTTTATAGTCACTAGGTCAAGTATTCGCGTGGTCAATTTGTTTCAGAAAAGGCTCAAAAGACCAAGCTACTTTAAACCAATATTGAATTGCTTCTATGACAACTTTCATATTAACTTGTATTCTCATTTACAGAGGAGCAATAATAAGATTATAGTTTATAGCTATAATGTTACCCTCTAAACTATATTGTAGTCCATTAGCCTCAGCTTCCAAACTAAATTATTGGCTGCTAAAAACTTAGAGCCTGACAACTTGTCAGCCATGTCTAGGATTAATGTATACAGATGTGGTAGGAATATCTTCTCTTTTATGAGGAGGAAGGTATCTTTCGTCTATAAATGAAATAGCTGGGAAGGGACTACACTTACTAACTTCCATCATATTTAGTTCAGGATGCTCCTCCAGCCCTTCGGAGATCTGCCTTGCTAAAAAAGAAAAATTCTACCCAAAGATCTGTACTAAAGTGACTGAAAGTTTATCAACCTTCTCTATTAGTCTTGATTGCCTCAACCGTATACGTCGAGTTGGAATTCAATTCTAGAATTTTGTTTATACAAGAAACATCATTTCATGTTAATGGTTGTAAGAATTTTAGATTTTTTTTTTTCAATTGGAGAGTTCGTTGGAGGCGATGCTGCCTTCTTAAGATTCGCAATCATTTTAGGATATATAACCGTCACTCCTTACAACAGTAGGGACTTCTTCATCTAAGCTAAAGGGGTAACAATTTCTTTTCTATTCATTGTATGTGGCAGCGGTCCTACTAGGCATGCCAAATTATTAGTCATTTATTTTATTTTATTTTTGTGCAAAGGAAAGAAAAAGTACAAAGAGAAAAGAAACTAGTCCTTAACAAACAAAACGCCAATAGCATCACCAAGAACCGCAGCATCCACAAATGATAGAGGAGTAGTCCAAAATTGAAAAGGTTCCCATCCATGGCTTCCCCTTTTAGCAAGAATATCGGCTACGCTATTTCCTTCCCGAAAAATGTGCTCACAACGAATAGACCAGTACCAACTGAGAATAGCTTTGATATCACCAATTAAATTACCATGGGGTGAAACGTCCAGTCTGTGCTTTCCAAGCACCGAAGAGCTTCTAAAGAATCTGAAAATAAACAAATATCTCTAAAGGATTGATTCCAAGCGACAAGAAGACCAGTGCGAATAGCTAATAACTCGGTACCCATATTGGAGTCTAGACCATGTTAGAAGTGTCTAACTCACCCTCAAAAGCTAGCTCAAGAGGGGGAGGTTTACACATTATTATAAATTCTTGAATATTCTTATAGTTGTCCGATGTGGGATTCTTGACACACCCCCCTCAGTCCAGAGCAGGACTGGATATCTGATGGGCATATGGGGCAAAGGGACATAATCAGGCACCGCTCCAAATTATCGAGACAAACTGACTTTTGCTCTGATACCATGTTAGAAGTGCCTAACTCACCCCCAAAAATTAGCTCAAGAAGAGGAGGTTTACACATTATTATAAATTCTTGAATATTCTTATAGTTGTCTAATGTAATACGGTCAACCTAAAATTTAATAACGCTAAGGAAGAGTTCCCCTAGAATCTGTACTTGACTTTTTACCAATGATAAAGTTAGGCTTCCAAAACTCAAAAAAGATAAAATTCTAAATTACTAAGATGCGAAACAGTGTTGAAATAAGGTTTAAAATAAAGAGAATAATATATTTTTAGCAACCAAAAAGTATAAGCAACTAAGAAAATTTGAGATAATAAAAATGGCACACAGTATAAAGAAAACTGGAAATAATAACAAGTTGTTGTTGTTGGAGTTTGATCGTCTATGTATATTTTTTCATCTGATTGTGTGTCCTTGAACTGTGATGCTAGTGAATTTATATAATCCTCTCAACTGTAACTTCCCCAAGTAGTATTTTCCACTTCCCACATTCTAGTTAACTACTTTTCACTCGTTCTCTCAACTTCAGTAGCTTCAAGCATTTTTTCTCATCAATTACTAACTTACATATTTCTTCATCATGTATGTTACTTGCATTTAGCAGATTCATTATCTATCTACCAAATTATGGACTTTCATATGCCCATAATTTCTCTAGCTAAATGTCTTATAGGACTTCTAGCCTTTAAGCCCTTTTTCATTTACAGGCCAACTAGACTGAATTCTTCTTAACCTATCAACAATATGTACTTCTTTTCACAAGGACGACACTAACTCCTAACCATGAAGCATAGTTCTCACAAATAGTAGCCACTCCTCTGACATTGTTAACTAATAATCCATTTGTAGTTAGTGCCTTCAAGAGAAGCAAACCAATACATGAAATTCTTACAATTGAAGGTCATTTTTCTTTGCAACAACAACAACAACAACAACAACAACAACAACAACAACAACAACAACAACAACAACAACAATAACAATAACAATAACAATAATAATAATAATAATAATAATAATATCCTAGTAGAAATATCTTTAAACGCGAGGTTTAGGGAGGTCTAGAAGTACGCAGTCTTACCCCTATCTAGTAGAGATGATAGACTTATATGAAGAAAAGAAAAGGAAAAAGAATAAAGAATAAAGAACAATATAAATACATATACTAAATTAATAAATAACTAATATTCAAAAATAAAATAAAATAAAAATGAAAAATTAATAAACGATACATATTAAAATAATTAGTACAAAAAGAAATATAAAAATAAAACAAATAATAAACTAAATATAAAGCAAGGCAACGAATAAAAATAAAAGATAAAATAACTAAATAAATAGACAAATAAGAAAGAAGACAAATAAATAAATAAAATAAAAAAGTCATTATAAGAAAATGTTTAGGTTACGTAAGAAAATATTTATACTAAATAACTGAGGGAGAAGGACAATATATTAAAAGTTTTGGATAAATATAACACCTAAGATGTAAAGGAAAATTTGTAAAAGAATTATGAGAAAGAGAAGAAGATCTCTATATAAGATGATTTACTCATATCCCAGTATGCCAAACTTCTTATTGAGGGTTATATCCTTGATAAGTTCCAACAACACCATATCATTCTTAATCATTTCTCCTTAGTTTTTCTTAAGCCTTCCACTACAAGAAATTGTATTTTTAGTTAAGGTAAAAGTTGTCACTAAAAGCAGTAATATTTGTCACTATTATTAATGGTGACCAATATTTGAAGTCGTCACCTCCCGTCACAAATACCTCCGTCACTACTAAAATTGTGACGAATTTAAACAATGGTCACAATTATGCAAAGCTTTTGTGACACTAATATTGACACTAAAACTTGTTAAAT
>JAOSBK010052703.1:0-34503 GCA_027568895.1 Erythroxylum shatona
TGTGAGTCAATTAGGTAATCCCCTTTCTTCTCCTAAATCTGATTTGGTTTCTAATAATTCAAGTGAATCACAGAGTCTGAGTCTTTAGGTGGGGACAAAGGGGATTTTACTATTAGGAAGAGTAGGAAATCTAGGATAAAACAAAATTCATAGGTCTTTAGTTCAGTTATGTGTTATGGCTTTAGTTTTTTGGAATGTTAGAGGTCTTAACAAATCAAAAAAATAGATAGCTGTGAAATCCTATCTTAAGATGTTGTTGGGTTCCTTTTTATGTTTGATTGAATCTAAAATTAAGTCTCTTTCCCTATTGAATAAAGTGTCCTCTTCGTTTCCTAGATGGCACATTTATAGTAATTTAGAGTAGGCTTCAAATACAAGGTTATTGTTAGCTTGGATTCAAGATTGTTACATGTGTTCTCTTATTGTTACAAATGATCAACTGAATCACATGGAGGTGACTCCTTTTAACAGTGCTTCATTCTTTTTTGTGACTTGTGTGTATGGATCTAATAATTATAATCATAGGAAGTCTCTCTGGTATGCTCTTTCTAATATCAAACTTACTGTTGGTAGTCAACCGTCGATTACTGCTGAGGATTTTAATGATATTTTGTCTCCTAATGATGATGAGCCTCTTAGTTCCTCGGCTCTAAATGGTATGAGTGATTTGAGGAAGTGTGTTAAGGATTGTGTGGTGTATGACTTAAATTCTAGTGGTCTTAGTTTTACCTAGACTAATAAGCAATTTAATGACCTCTTTATAGCTAGGAAGTTAGATAGAGCTCTTGTCAATTTAGCTTAGAGCTCTTGTTTTCCTAGATCCTATAGAGTGATTCAAAATCCTAACAGTTCTGACCACTCTCACGTAGTCATTAGGGCTTTAGAAAATCAACAAAAGAGATTTTCTCCATTCAATTTTTATAACTACTTAATCTCTCAATGAAATTTTCTTAAGACTATTAAAGATGCTTAGACATCTCAGGTCCAAGGATCTTTTATGTTCTGTGTAGTGTCTAAGCTTAAAGTAGTGAAAAATGTGCTCAAATTTCTAACCTCAGTTCAGGTAGGTGATGTGAATGTCAGAGTAAAGAACTGTCAAGCTTCCCTTAATAGTATTTAAGATCAAATACGACAATTACCTAATAGGTCTCACTTGGTTACCCAAGAAAATGAGGCCATTACCAACTTGATCAAAGCCTTAGGGGACGAGGAGTTGTTCTATAAACATTCTTCTCAAATTAAGTGGCTCAAAGAGGGACATTGGAATACCAAATTCTTTCATAATTCTATCTTGTTAAATAGGAATAGGAACAACATTTACTCTTTACTGGTGGGAAATGGTCATAGGATTGTTGATTTTAAAGATATCCATAAACAATTTCTAGGTTTTTTTTTCATAACAATCTTGGGAACAAGAAAGACCTACTCTTATCTAGAAAGTATGTGATAGCTTTGTTTCCTTCTCTGATTCTTGAAAATATTAAAAGCAATCTCATTGCTGAAGTCTCTACGCAAGAGATTAGGGTCGTCTTTAACTCTTTTAACCCTAATAAGGCAACTGGTTAGGATGGTTTTAATGGTTTTTTTTCTTTAAGCAATCTTGGAATATTATTAGGGAAGATGTTACTCAGACCATCAAAGATTTTTTCCAATATGGGAGGCTTCTCAAAAAGCTTAACTCTTCTTTTATTTCTCTTATTCCTAAAAAAGATCACCCTTCCACTATGTTTGATTATAGACCAATCTCTTGTTGTAACATGATTTACAAGGTGATCAAGAAAATCATGGCAAATAGGTTTAAAGAATTACTCCCTCACATTATCAGCCCCAATCAAAGTGCTTTCATTAAGGATCGTCAAATAGGGGATAATATCTTACTAGCTTAAGAAATCTTTAAGAATTACCACCCTTCAAATCATCATTGGCATTGTGCTTTTAAAATTGATTTGGAAAAAACCTATGATTCAATTAAATTGGATTTCCTCTTGAATGTGCTCTTAGCTGTAGATTTTCCTCCTACATATATTAAATGGATTGAAGAGTGTATTAGCTCGCATTCTTACTTTACCTGAATCAATGGATCTCCTTTAAAATTTTTCGAGGTAAATTAGGCTTAAGACAAGTTTATCCCCGTTTCTCTTTATTATATGTATGGAGGTTCTTTCTAGAAGCCTGAATGCGTCTATAGCTAGTAGTGGCTCTTTTAAATTCCATTGGAGGTGTAAAGCTCTTAAACTCTCCCATCTTTTCTTTGTTGATGATCTTTTGTTGTTTTGTCACGCTGATTTTGATTCGGTCTAAACTTTGTTTCATTACCTACACACTTTCTCAAATTTGCCTGGTCTAGACATGAACCTTAATAAGAGTCAATTCTTTTTTTCTCCTGATATGGACCATATGGCCCATCAGCTGGAAACTCTTATTGGTCTTTAAAGAGGTCACCTACCTATTTGGTACTTGGGGTTACCTCTCTTAACAGGACGTTTATCTAGGAGAGATTGCATGCCTTTGTTGGATAAAATTGATGCTAATTGAATGCCTCTGTTGGATAAAATTGATGCTAGAGTAAACAAATAGTCCCATAGAACACTTTCCTATGTAGGTAGACTGCAGTTGTTCATTTCTGTGCTCTCAACTTTTCAGGCATATCGGTCTATTCATTTTATTCTTCTTTCTTCCATTATTAAAGAAATAGAGACAAAATTAAGGAATTTCTTGTGATTTTGGGATATTATGTCAAATGCTTATACAAAGGTTAAATGGAATGACCTATGTAGACCAAAAAGAGAGGGAGGATTAGAACATTTACCTACATGGAACAAAGTGCTTTTAGGAAAGATAATTTGGATTCTTTTTAATGATAATGAACCATTGTGGGTCAAGTGGGTGCATACCATTATTATTAGAAGGAATCTTTTCTAGAGTGCCCAACCTATTAATAACAGTTTGTGGAGTTGGAGCAAGCTTTTACATGTTAAGGATCTCATTGGGAACCAATTCAGATTTAAGATAAGAAATGGGATTTCTACTTTCTTATAGCAGGATCCTTGGCATCCTAAAGGTATTCTGATGGATCTCTCAATGCCAAGAGTGATCATTAGATCAGAATTACATATGAATGCAAAAGTTTATGTTGTTATCAGAAATAATGGGTGGAGTTGGCATGAGGCCATAATTAAGACCATATGTACCCTTGAACCTCTACCATACCAACTAGAATGTTCCTGACCTGATAGATTGGAATGGCTAGCTAGCTCCTTAAAAGCTTACACAAATGCTTCGACGTACACTACCATGAGACCTCCCAATTCGTATGTTCCTTGGTATAAATTAGTACGGCATAAAAGAACTAGTCCAAGGTACTTGATAGTGTGTGTCGAGTGCATTGCAAAATTTACTTGACTTTGCACACTAAAATTTGTAGTTATGGTGAGTCGGGATCGAATCCACAAGGAATGTTGGGTTAATTTCCATAACAAAATTAATTGATGTAAGGAAGATATACGGGGGTTTTAGATTTTAAGCAATTTAGAAATTAAAGTAAAAGTAAACTATCAAAAACAAATTAAAATAACCATCAAAAATAAGAAAAGTGTCGAATATAAGTATGATCCGGTTCAAGGGTCAATCTTGGCCTAAACACAATTAAGGATATTCCATCATTGTAACGTTTTTACAACTCTTTTCGAACTATTGATTTGAGACTAATAAATGCTATACAAATCTCAGTTTTCCCTTAGGTTGTGTTTAATCAATATATGATTATTAAAACCTAACTATCGAATAACCTAGGATATAATCTCTAGATTCAATTTGGCAGCCACATTATGAATAGAAAAACAATCAATATAGGCAATAACCTCACATGTTCAGGTTATCTAACCTAAGTTATATTGTTCCTAATGATTAATGATCATTAGATGCTACTCACACACATCAAAAGTAATGATTACAAATTATATTCATTATTTTAGCAATAGTTTCAAAATATAACAATCAAAATAACATATTAAGATCATTAATCCCAAAACCAGTCAAGTCAATACCAACAACACAACATTCATAAAAAAATTACAACCTTAAAATGATAAAATAGTTTAACTGTGACTTGATGTTGATATTCCCGTTGAACCGGTGTCGAAAGACTAACGTTCCATCTTTACTTTCATGCTCCAAGCATGGGTCATCTTTCCGGTGTGCATCGATAGTGAAATGAACAAATAATAATCGTTATATTCCATCTTTGTTATCTTTCACACTACTGTCTCCTATTCATCGATTTGATAAATAAAAATGGTGGTCCAAGCCTTTATTCACTGCCTATTTCCCACTCTCTTTTACTGCCTCTCCCCTTTCACTGTAGCTTGGATGTGATTAATAAAACTTATGAACCACCCTCTTGTTCACGCTTCTCTTCTCTCACACCTAGCTGCATAGCTACAGCTCTTCTACTAATTCTCTCAGTCACCAAGCCGCACCGCAGCACACGCCTGGCCAACCAGCACTATTTTATTGATGGGATAAATAAAGATTCAGGGTTTTTGGTCCACCCCTCATAGTTCACTTAACACCCTACGTTTTGAATAAAATGCACACTTGTGTTTGGAACGTTGACGTGTTGTATGCAAGAGTTGCCTGCATTTAACACACAACGCAGTGCATAACGTACAATGTCTACATTTTGCACAGGCATTGCCTACGTTTCACACACAACGCAGTGCATAACGTCGTTGCATTGCTGCTCTTTGCTTTTGAGTTTTATCTCTTGTTTCCTTCTTCTGTTGTCGTTTTGTGCTTCCGCTGCATGCTTCTTTCCATTTTTCTTTTTTTCATTTTTCTTTTTACTCCATGACGACAAAGGATTGTGATTCTTCAGAAAATGACCCAAATGTAGTGCTTTTGACTCACTTTAATTTCTTTACTTTCAAATTATACCTAAAATCACATATGAGTTATAGTGAATATCTTAAGCATTTCTAAGACATTAATCACTAAGTACAACATCTCACATGAATCAAAATTTAAATATATATCAAGTTCCCCCACACTTAGCTTTGACCATCTTGGGGCAAATTGTCAAAATCAAACTCACAAACCAAAACTTTTACTTATTTTCCATATTTTTTAAGAATAGATAACCATAAGTAAAGGTGAATGACTTTCAAAACCTAAACAAAAACTTAATATTCAAAGTTTTTACTTATGATCAATCAATATTCACTATCCTTAGAAATTGAGTAATCTAGAGGTGGACTTGGACATAACGTGTTTAGACAAGATGTTTATATGGGTACACTCAAACACCATTCATGATCATAACAATCCAAAACTTTGCATATCATTTCATTTCTTCACCACTAAAAGTCACATGCGTAATCATGAATCAAAGGATTTTTCAAGGTTGTAATGTGGGTAAAGGTAAGGTGAGATGTGTTTGGGTCAAGCATGAAAGGCATTAAAGCTAGTGAAACAAAGGCAACATTCAATCAAAAACTAGGTACCGTCAGCTAAAACAAATGCAACATTTATATTTTACAGCTCCATTCAACTCTCACACACCAACCATATGAAGCATATACTAATCTGAATGAATCACTCATACAATTTATGCCAACAATACATTGAAACCACAAGAGTGAACCTTTCAAGCCAATATCTACCTCATGTTCAACATACTCAAATAACACATTCATTACAATTCTAGGAAGATGCATTAATCATAAATGACTTTGCAAACCCATTAGCACTTCCCCCTTAATAAATTTATTTAAACAAAAATTTTGCCATTTTTTTCTTTCTTTTTCATTTTTCTTTTCTCGTGCTTTTAATCTTTTATCTTTTCTCTTTTCTTTCTTTCCCTTTCTTTTTTTCTTTTTTTATTAAAAGAAAGTACATTAACATAGAAATTTCAATGATAAGATATAAAACAACATCCCAACATTATAACCAACCCTCAAATATGTACACCCCCCATACATAGAATTTTGTACATTTACAAACTCAACAATCACAAATGTCCCAGTAGCTTTATGACTTGGTTCAGATACTTGGTTAAGTTTAAAAGTATAAAATGTGGTTTATACAAAAAGAAAGGTATAAAACTCAAAGGGGGTTAACAAGGAAAAAATCATGTCAATAGGGTAGGTTATTTGGCTAATGTAGCTTATGAAATAAAGAATGCCTAATCATTTTCATGTTAATGCATATGATAAAAATGTGCTCTTGAATAGAAATTCATAACAAAATTAGGATGTACATGTCATGAAGGTCATACACTATCAAAAGACAATGAGACTGAAATGAAGGTGTCAGTCTAATAAGGCTCAAAATCTCACCGGCTTTGTCTACCACTAGTCACTACTCTTTTGAAGATAATGTAAATTAACAAACCACAAAAACAAAAGTACATGCCAAATTTTGCTATGGATTTTTACTATTTAGTCCACACTCTAATTATGACTAAATAATCTTTAAAATAATAAAAATAAAAAAAATAATTTTGTTTGTTTAATTTTGAAAACTGCTAAGAAGTCACATAAGATACAATTAAGCTAAAAAACATGCATTAAAACTAATGTACCCCACCCCACACTTAAAACTTGCATTGTCCTCAATGTAAAATCAAATGCAAGAAATGGAGTAGTTAACAAAAATAGTAAATGTGAAAATGTAAAAGACAAAAGTTAACTTCCCTTGGGTTGCCTCCCAAGTAGCACCTTTGTTTAACATCGTTGGCTCAACCTCCAATTGCGTGCTTTAAGTGACACCAGTCACATGCAGTATGATCAACACCTCCAAATCCTCCATTTGGAAGCCGTCGTAATACAACTTCAAGCGATGACCATTCACTTGGAATGTCTTGTTAGTTTTGAGGCTCCGTATCTCCACTGCACCAAAAGGAAAGTCATGATTGATATGACTCATTCCTCATCTCTTGGCCCACCGAGAAGCTTTTCCTCTAAATCCTCTTATCATGAAAAGCTTTCGTCCTCTCCTTATATATCACTGCATTTTGATATGACTTATTCCTAATCTCTTCCAACATTTGAAGCTACAACTTCCTATGGACTCCCGCATTATCCAAGTGCATGTTGCATCTTTTGATAGCCTAATATGCCTTATGTTGTAATTCCACCGGAGGATGATATGGCTTCCCAAACACTAGGCTATACGGTGACATTCCTATTGGTGTTTTGTAAGCCATCCTATAGGCCCACATTACATCTTCCAGTCTTACACTCTAATCCTTTCTATTGTGTTGCATAGTTTTCTCTAGAATTAACTTGATTTCTTGATTTGAGACTTCAACTTACCTGTTAGTTTAGGGATGGTGAGTGGTAGAAACTTTGTGTGTAATGTGATATTTTTTGAACATTGCTTCCACTACCCTATCGCAAAAGTGGATTCCTCTGTCACTAACGATGGTTTTCGATATCCCGAACCTAGAGAGAATGTTAGCCTTAACAAAATCTATAACAACCTTGGCATTATTAGTCCTTGTGGCTTTGGCTTCCACCCATTTAGAAACATAATCAACTGCAAGTAATATATAAATAAAGCCAAAAGATGGAGGGAAAGGTCCCATAAAATCAATGCCCCAAACGTTAAAAATTTCAAAGAAAAGAAAAGGTGTTTGTGGCAATTGATCTTTACGAGATCTTACCTGACCGTTGGCATCTATCACAGGATTTACAGACGGTATATGAATCTTTTAACAATGTTGTCCAGTTGAAACTGCTTTCCAAAACTTTATGAGCTATCCTTTTTACTCCAAAATGTTCTCCTCAAGCGTATAAATGGTAGAAGGCTAAAATTGTCGATGATTCAGTTTTTGATACACCTCCTGATAACTTGATCTGCATATACTAAAAAATTGACAATGTCTGCATACCATGTTGGTGTTGCATCGGCAGAAAATAATTGTTTATGTAGAAAACTTTCTCGTAGAGGGATATCATCTTCTTCCTTTATCAAATAGCTGAGATGGTCTGCCACCATGTTTTCTGCCCTTTCTTATCTTTGATCTCTAAGTCAAATTCTTGAAGGAGAAGAATCCATTTAATTAGCCTCGATTATGTTTCTTCCTTTGTGAGCAAGTATCGTAAAGCTGCATAGTCAGAATAAACAATCACTTTAACACAAGCAAATACGATCGAACTTTTTCCAAAGAAAAAACCACAAATAACAATTCTTTTTTAGTAGTGGAATAATTCAATTGAGCTAGATTTAAAGTTTTTGAAATATAGTAAATGGCATGCCAAGCTTTTCCTACTTTTTTTTCCAAGAACCACCCCCATTGCATAATGGCTCGTATCATACACGATCTCGAAGGGGAGGGTCCAATCTGGCGGTCGAATCACTAGTGGAGGTGTTAGAAGCTCTTTAAGTTTGTTGAATGCTTCCTTGCACCTATCGTTGAACTCAAATGAGACATCTTATTGAAGAAGCTTGCATAGTGGTGCGGTTATCTTTGAAAAGTCCTTAATGACCTTTGATAAAAAACTGAATGCCCAAGAAAAGAACACACTTCCCTCACAACAGAGGGGTAAGGTAAAAAAGAAATGAGATCAACTTTAGACTTGTCTACTTCAATACCCTTAGCAGATATCGCATAGCCTAAAACTATACTTTGATCCACCATAAAATGACATTTTTCCCAGTTCAAGATAAGGTTAGTTTCTATACATCGCTCCGAGATAATGGCAAGATTCTCAAGACTTTCATCAAAAGAAGATCCATACACACTAAAATCATCCATAAATACCTCGATAATCTTCTCAGCATATTCAGAAAAATGCTTACCATACACCTTTGGAACGTGGCAGGTGCGTTACATAATCCGAATGACATCCTTTAGTAGGCAAGCATACTGAATGGACATGTAAATGTGGTCTTCTCCTAATCTTCTAGTGCGATTGGGATCTGAAGATAACCTACAAAACCATCTAAAAAGCAATAATAGTCATAATCATCCAATCTCTTATGCATCTGATCAACAAAAAGAAGGGAAAAGTGGTCTTTACGAGTAGCAGAATTTAACTTTCGATAATTAATACATACTCGCCACCCGGATTGTACTCGGGTGGGAATCAACTCACCTTCCTTGTTTGTCACAATGGTGATTCCGAACTTCTTTGGAATCACCTGGACAGGACTTACCCACTTACTATCAGAAATCGGGTAGATAACCCCAGTATTGAGAAGCTTCAACACCTTCTTCACAACATCAATATTTCTTAAGTCTGCTAGTAAAAGTTCCCTTATAAGATTTTATAATTCCTTATTGTTATGCTTTATCTTTTTCTCGGGTCTTTAAAATTTGAGAATAACTATATATATCACATTTATAAGAAAAGAGAGTTTAAGATTAAGTAAAGAGAACCTCATAACTCGTAAACTAGTTTAAGAAGCTCTACTTTTAAAGCTGTAAAACTTAGGGATAAAAGGATCTTATAATTCTCCTATTACATTGAGCTTTATGATTACTAAGGTTGATCCAATCTCTATCTTAAACTAAAAGCCCTATGAAATTGTTTGTTTTTTATTTTAGTTTTAACTAAAAAATAAAATGAGGCTTCTTTTAGATAAGGAAATTCTTAAGAGATCAATATTTATTAGAACTATTTAAACTTGTACATTTCGTAGGACTATAAACATTAGGAGAGAGATGTGCCAACTGTCTTCTTCTTTGATTTCCTCCCAATTATGTTCTCATTGGTTTTTGGATCAACTTTATCAAATTTGTTTAAGCTAATTCCATAATCTACATTTCCTTCTTTTATAGATAAACTTATTTGGTCATTCTATAAGTGCTTAGGAGTTTCCATCTCTAAGTTGACTTCATTAGCAATTTGTTTTGGACTTAAGATGCTATTTGGCTCCAAATTGGTGCCTTCTTTCTCAACTTCAGAAATGATTTCCATTTCATTTGGATGTCTTTATTTTTCTTCACACGAAAGGCTTATGTTATTTTAATATTTTCTACTAAAAGGTCAACTATAATAATTAGCATCCAGTGTGTTAAAAGGTATGCTTTCAATGTCAAATTACTTATAAGGGTCTGATAGAGGCTAAGTAGGGGCATTGTAATTTTGAGTTTTCTTCTTTAGCTCTTCAAATGGTACTGAGTTAATTCCTATTAAAACCCCTTTTTTTTTAGGTTTCTGTACTTTCACTTATTCCTTTTTTATAGATCTCTATAAGTAAGAGATGTATATAGAATCCTTTATCAACTTTTCTTCCTTACTATGCTTCTAAATTTTAATTGAATCAATTATCCCTTTGTTAAGTTACATCTCAATATAAATCTAAGCATATCATAATCTTTTGAGATTGGTAATATTTTCATATAAACTTAGAGGTCTAATAAGAGAGCTAGCAATGCAGCTCAAACCTTATAAAGACTATAACTTAATAGTAACTCTATAGACATTCACCCAAATTAGGATGGTCCTTATCTTTTCTTTGTTCAAAAAAGTCCAATATCCATTTTTGGACTATCAATGGCTAACCAAACCATTGTCCAATCTATACCACTTCCAATAGATATTTACTTTATATTAAATATGTGGGAAAGGCAAGTGTTTTCATTAAGAAGAAACCAACAAGTGTATAATGTCATTTCTTTGCTCTTATGTTAAGAATATCCTTAGGAGGTGTGACTAGATCTAAACCTTGAGAATTTGGAACACAACATAGCTTGCTAAAAGTAACTAGATCTCTAACCACCTTGTTCCAAATGAGTTTATGATTTAGAGTGATTTTTTCAAATAGTTTCCTCCATAACAATCCTTGACTAAGTTAAATCAATACATGATAGAGATGGGAAATCATGTTTTAAGTTAATTTCAAGGCTCAAAGAAGAAGTAGAAGCCTTATAGTCTTTAGTGACTTAAATATTGGTAAAGTTGGAGGAGAAGATAATATTTCTTCTAATAGTAAAAAAACTGTTAGAAATAAACAAGAGGGAAAAGGAAATAAAGGAGCAAGAAAAGGAAATAAAGAGCAGTGGGCCAAAAATAATCTTAAAAGATGATTTTGAGCTTAGGATAAGTAGGAGTGAAACTAGGAGTCAGAATGGGAATTAGGGGATTAGATAGACGCAAGAGCTTCTCTCACTAACGTATAGTGGTTTAAGTGATAAACGACTTATCAAATATGATATCATTGTATGTAAGTAGGCTCTTGTGTTAATTACAAACTTGTGCTCTTTTAAAATGACATATTTATTACAATTTATTTTTTCTTATTTATTATTTTGTGAGTCTATTTAATATTATTATCTTAAGAAAATAAGAAAAGATTATAAGTTTTAAACATAAAAAAATTGTAATTGTATTAAAACTTCTGGAATAAAACAAAAAGAGTAACACTTCTTTAGTAAAAAAGGACAAATATGTTATTTACACCTTGATGTTTCATAAAAAGTGTAAGTAAGCACCCACCATTATTTTTGGCAACAATTTGCACCCTATTACTAAAATAGTACATATTTCACCCTAAATAGGGTGCAAAAGTGGTGACAATGATAACGATAAGGGCTTATTTAAGCCTTTTGTTAACATTAAGCCTTTTGTTAACATTAAGGTGAAAATCAAAACTTATGCTCTTTTAAAATGACATGTTTATTACAATTTTTTCTTATTTATTCTTTTGTGAGTCTATTTAACATTATTATTTTAAGAAAATAAGAAAAAATTATAAGTTTTTAATGTCAAAAAATTTGTAATTGTATTAAAACTTCTAGAAAAAATGAACGACTTGAAACGATCAGAAGCAGAAAGGGGAGACTCCAGCTCCCTAGGCAATGATGGTCGCTTGGCAAAAAAAGTGCGCATACTGGAGAGGGACGAGGACCCTCTCCCATACGCTCCAAGCTCAGCTACGGTGCGGCGGTCACAGGACACCCGTCAGAGGAGGAAGAAGACGAGTACGCCTGGCCATCCGAAGCCCCGGTGGAATATAAAGACGGCGACATATCGGTAGTGGATGGGGAATTTGGGAAGGCTTTAGAACTGTCTTCCACATTCAAAACCCGTCTGGATAAGCAATGGGAACAAGCAGTAGTGGCCAAATTATTAGGTAGACATATCAGTTATAGAATACTCCGAAGTCGCTTGAAAGGCATGTGACAACTCGTCGGACTAATGAAAATTATTAACTTGGAAAATGACTTTTTTCTAATCAAATTTGTGGAAGAGGACGATTACTTGAATGCAGTAACACAAGGGCCATGGGTGATTTTGAGTCATGCCCTCTCTGTTCAGCCATGGTACCCATAGTTTAGACCCTCACAAGGAAAAATTGAACGCGAAGTGATATGAGTCAGATTCCCAAAATTGGTTGTCTCTCGATATCACCCCGTCATCCTCACAACATTGGTTAATTTGATTGGGTGCACAGTAAGAATCAATGGACACACGCAACAATCACAAAGAAGTAAATTTGCAAGAGTGGCTGTTGAAGTGGAGTTATCGATCAAGAGTGGTGATGGACGGAGAGGAAACTAAAGTAGTGTATGAGGGCTTACCTCCGATTTGCTTTTCTTGTGGCATCGTAGGCTATAGTGCACTCAAGTGCCCTTCTCAGCCCCACAACAATGATTCCTCAATTGTTGGCGGCACAGTTAACAGAGACATATTGGCACAGTTAACACGTCATGAGCGATGGCCACCAGTCGACCTGTCCTACCCTAACACCGAACTGAACACAGATTCAGAGGATAGTTCTTGATTCACCCGTAGTACCACAACCTATGAACCAACGATCTGGGTCTCACAAAGCTATATCCATCCCATCTCATCGCGACATTGCAATTCAAGACCATTCTTTCGTGCTACCAAAGGATACAGACATGGAGTGTGGGGATCCCGATAATGACATAGCAAAGATCGCAAGTAATTTATTGGGGTCTGCACAAAACCAATACCTGGAACCTCCGGAAAAACCACTGGACCCCAAATGTGAAACATCCATGCCAAACGATGAGACTATGCTGATTGCATCTCAAGAAGCAGCCATTCCGCAGACTCCAGAGGTAGACAACATATGTGTCCAAGGTGATGGTTCCTTGCAGACCACTCATGCATAAGATCACCATATACCTCTATTCGATTATAATTATGTCCATACTCATTTGGAATTGTCAAGGGGCTGGGGGTAAGACATTCAAGGCAGTTCTCATGAATTTTGTTAGAATACACAGACCATTCATGATTGTTTTAACTGAAACAAGGATCAATAGGTCTAAGGCAGATAGAGTTATTCGAAATTTGGGTTTTGAACAATCCTTCAGAGTGGAGGCAGAGGGGTTTTCAGGGGGTATATGGATTTTGTGGAAAGGTGATAATGTTGTCACCATACTTGTCGCAAATAGACAATTTATTCATCTCAAGATAGCTAGAGGTTGACATTCTTTTTGCTTTACTGCTATTTATGCTAGTCCGAAATACCAGCTTTAAAGGTATTTGTGGAAAAACATTAAAATACTTGCTAGTACTACCACGGGTGCATGGCTAATAGGAGAAGACTTCAATGCAAAGCTTACAGTAGCTGATAAACAGGGAGGATTTAATACTCAACCAGTGGTGAACAAGGAATTTCAGGAATGTGTAAACACCTCCCGCTTACATGACCTTGGATATGTTAAATCATGTTTTACATGGAGGAGAGGGAATTTGTTAGCTAGACTGGACAGGGTGCTTTGCTCAACTAAGTGGCAAGAAATATTTCCCAAATCGAAGTCAAACATCTTCCTTTTATAAGTTTAGACCATCGACCTCTATTGGTGTATCAACCTCTATTGGTGTGTTTTGACCAACAAGGTTCGATAAACTACAGGCAATACCCTTTTCGATTTTAAGTGGCATGGTTAGCTCATGATCACTTTGATTCAATTGTACAAAGCCATTGGAATATGGTAGCTCAAGATTTCTGTGGGTCGTTATTGACTTTTGTGGGGAAACTGAAGCACAAACTTTGGACACTTATTTCACTGTAAAAAGAATTTATTGGCTAGATTGGTTGGAATCCAAAAAGCGCTAGACAACCGAGACTCTGACACTTTGAGAAAGCTAGAAGTATTTATTGAGTCGGAATTGGAGAAAGTCCTATATGAAGAGGAGATATTCTGGCATCAACAAGCGTTGTGTCAATAGAATTCGAATAGAGATAGAAACACTAAATTTTACCGTGTGGTCACCATGGGAAAGAGAAGACAGACCAAAGTTCATTCCCTCAAAGATGCTGAAGGCAATCAGATTTCTAATCCTACAGAGATTACCAGAATGGAAAAAAAGTTTTTTGAACACCTGTATACACATGAGGAGTTAGCACCTGCAGAATTTTGTATGAGAGGAAAATTCCCAATGCTATCCATCTTAGCCCAGGAGCAGTTTAGCCACCCGATCCAAGCTGAACAAGTGACAGATGCTATATTTGCGATAGATCCTAACAAGGCCCCCTGGTTTCGACGGGTTCCATGCTATATTCTTTCAGAAACAGTGGACTACAGTTGGACCTTCAATGGTGCAATTCATTAAGTGAGTGTTTACAAATGAGGTTTGGGAATCAGCCCTTAATTGGACTATTTTGGTTTTGATCCCAAAAACACCTGCCCCCACATCCATCCAACATTTTCGCCCTATTAACCTTTGCTCGGTGGTATATAAAAAGATTACCAAGATCATCATCAATTAAATTAAGCCATACCTGAATGCCCTGGTGGTGCCTACCTAATATAGTTTCTTCCCGGGAAGGTTGATCATGGATAATATCATCATCGCCCAGGATGTGCTTCATTCAATGAAAAAAAGAAAGTTAAAACTGGATTCCTGGCTATAAAGGTGGACTTGGACAAGGCTTATGACTGACTCAAGTGGGACTTTATCGATCATACCCTTGTAGATATCGGCTTCCCACTGAATCTGGTTAACCTTATCATGAAATACATCTCGGTAGTATCGATGCAGGTGAATTGGGGTGGTGAACTTTTAGAAGCCTTTACTCTAACCCATGGGATTTGGCAAGGTGACCCATTATCACCATATATCTTCATCCTGTGCATGGAGAGATTGGGACACTTAATTGACAGCACAGTAGCTCAAGGCAAATGGACCCTGATAAAACTCAATCGATGTGGGCTTGGGCTCTCACACCTATTTTTTGCAGATGACCTCATCCTCTTTGCCGAAATTAAAGATGATCAAATTGATTTCATACAGGAAACACTGGCAACATTTTGCATGGCGTCAGGGCAGTAAGTAAGCAAGGCTAAGACTCGTTATTTTTGTTCCAACAATGTATCTAGACTATTGTCTTGATCTATTAGCAGAAACTAGGTTTTCAGCTTACCACCAATCTTGGAAAGTATCTGGGTATGCCACTCATTCATGAACGTACATCTAGACACATATACTAGCATATCATAGATAAGGTGCAGCAGCGCTTGAAAGGTTGGAAGGCTAAGCATCTCTCTTTAGCAGGCAGAGTAACACTTATTCAATTGGTACTTTTGGCTTTGCCCATTTATACAATGCAAACTGTACGACTCCTTAGGCAGCTGTGTGATTATGTGTTCTTTCTTATGGGGTCCAATACAGAGCTAAGGAAAACTAGTTTGGTTAACTGAGATACTATAAGCACACCCAAGAAAGTAGGGGGGTTTGGCCTATGGCGAATAAGGACAAACAATGATGCACTACTTTCCAGACTTGGTTGATTCCTCATTACTCGACAAGATGCTTTATGGGTTCAGGTTCTTACAACTAAGTACAAAGTCGATATGAACAGATTGCCTTATAATCTTGTTAGCATCGGGGGATCGATGGTTTGGCACAGTATAGCCTCCGTTTGGCCCTATGTTCTGGCTAGAATTAAACGGACTATCGAGAATGGCAGTATAACAAAGTTCTGATTGGATGCTTGGGTGCTTAATTTGGGTCCTCTAATTGAGTTGGCCACTACTAGTATTCCTGAGGAGCAGATCCATCTTCCTATCATTTGCTTTCAAGACGGTAGTGGTGGCTGGAACTGGGAACTCTTCAAAGATATATTACTAGTTTCTGTATGTTTAGTAATCGTAGGTATCCTTTCCCAAAATTCAAATCATGGTAATGACAGTATTGTGTGGGGAGAATTAGCAACCGGTAACTTTACCACTGTCTTGCTGTATAAGTTAATTGCTAATACCAACTCTAATCTGGATAGTCGACATTGGAAGCTCATCTGGCAGTGGCCAAGACCGCAGTGAATTAGAGTGTTTCTTTGGTTTCTTTCACAGGTTAGCCTCCTATCCAATCAGCAGGGAAGAAATCGACACTTAACGGGAGATGACTCTTGCACAAGGTGCAGCAATAACGAGACGAATCTACATGCAATCAGAGATTGTACAAATGCTCACAACTTTTGGTTAGCTTTCCCACAATAACTAATCAGCCCCAGTTTTTTCATTCAAAACCGACGAGAGTGGCTCTATAGTAACTTACAAAACACGCAAGTAATGCGTGGGTTTGAGTGGTCCATTATATTTGGCACATCGTGTTGGTTTCTCTGGTTCTAGCGCAATAAAAGTATATTCGATGCACATTTCTTATGACCGGACAATCCCACCTGGATAGTACTGGATTATATATTCTGGATCTATAAGGAAAAGGAAGTGGTGGGACATGTATTGGTAACGCCTCGACCTCGGAGAGAGACACTGATAGGCTGGGCCTACCCTGCTCCAGGATGGGTCAAGCTGAACACTGATGGGGCTTACAAATCTTCCTCATCTCATGCTTCAGCTAGTGGAGTTTTGCAGGATAACTATGGGAATTGACTAGGAGGCTTTGCTCATAACATTGGTTTTTGTACATTCGTGGTACAGAACTATGAGGTGCATTTTTAGGGTTACATCTTGCTTGGGACCTTGGGTACAAAAAAGTAGAACTAGAGATAGATTCACTGATAGTCATCAACATCCTTTCTTCATCGAGCATCAGACCGCAAGAACACAACCCTCTAGTGATGGGGATTTAACAAATGCTGGCTTTGGAGTGGACTGTTAAGATCCATCATGTGTTTCAAGAAGGAAACAGGCTTACAGACTGGCTAGCCAACTACGGAGTGTCTTTTGAACTTGGAGTCGTTTTTTTTACATTCACATCCTATAAGATGTCTTAGTATAATCTTAAAGGATATAGTGGGGATTTCGTTCCCGCGTTTAGTAGCATAGTGTTTTTGTTTTACTCATGATGTTATGACCAAAAAAAACTTCTGGAATAAAACAAAAAGAGTAACACTTCTCTAGTAAAAAAGGACAAATATGTTATTTACACCTTAATGTTTCATAAAAAGTCTAAGTAAGCACCTATCATTATCTTTGGTAACAATTTGCACCCTATTACTAAAATAGTACACATTTCACCTTAAATTGGGTGCAATAGTGGTAACAATGATAGCGATAAGGACTTATTTAAGCCTTTTGTTAACATTAAGGTGAAAATCAAAACTTTAGCTGATGCTTAAAGAAATAATTTTAAAGATCAAATTAGTATCTAGAGGGTATAAATTGTCTACTTGTAATATTACATAATAAACTAATGACCCATAAACTAGAAACTATAAAAAAAAACTTAACTCTATTAGGATATATGGTGCTACTAATATTATTTTGAAAACATTAAGGTGTAAAATGATACGACAAATTATGATAGGGATTAACTTGGACTTTTTAGGAAACATTAAGGCTAATTCGTGCTTTACCTAAAATCTTTATAAGTTTATAAGTCATATATGTAAGTAAGGAATCAACTCCTCTAGTTTTAAGATTAAATCATAGAAGCAAATTTAAAGATCATATCAGAAGAAGAGAGATGTGTTAGTTCTCTTCTTCATTGATTTCCTCCCAATTCTACTCTTACTAGTGCTTGGATCCACTTTATTGGATTTTTTTAAGCTATTGCCATAATCTACGCTTCCTTCTTCTATAAATGAACTCATTTGGGCATTCTACAAGTGCCTAGGAGATTTTATCTCCAGGTTAACTTCATTAGTATTTTTTGGGCTTAAGATGCTATTTTGTTCTATATTGATGCCTTTTTATTAAATTTAGAAGTAGCTCCTATTTCATTTAGTATGTCTTTATTTTTTTAATAAAATGGAATTATCTTATCGGAATATTTTCCACTAAAGGATCATTTACAATTATTTCCATATTTGGTGAGTTAAAATGTATACTTTCATCATCTGGTTGCTTTTGAGGATCTGATAGAGGCTGATTAAAGGTATTGCGATTTTGAGTTTCCCTCTCTAGCTCTTCGATTGTACTGAGCTAGTGCCTGTAAAAACCTCCTTTTCTCTAGGTTTCCAAATTTTCGCTTTTTCCTTCTTTATAGGCCTCTAAAATAAAAGGAAATTATACAATCACCTATCATGTTTCCTTCCTCGTTAAGCTTCTTAATGTCGATTGAATTAACTAATTCTTTATTGAATTGCACCTTAGCAAAAAATTCAAGCATATCTAATTCTTTTAAGGTTGGCAATGATTCATATAAACTTAGAAACCTAATAAGAAAGCTAGTAATGTATCTTAAGCCTTCTAAAGACCAAAACTCAAGAGGAACTCTATGGAATTTCACCCAAATGAGGATGTTACCCATCTTTACTTTGTTTAAAAGAAGTCCAGGTTGCCATTTTTGGATTATCATTGGCCTCCTCTAAATACACAGCTCTATTATTTTTTCAGCAGTCTCTTTTATGAAGAAAAAGATAAAAAAATTATTCTTTGCCAACTAAAAAAATTTCTAGTACATGCAACTTCTATTTGGCATTTGCCCAATGTTAAACATCTAGGAAAGATAGGTATCTCTCTAGGAAGAAACCTAAAAAAATTGCCTTTCCTTCACCCCTATATTGAGAATATCCTTAGGAGGTGTGGCTACATTTGAACCTTAAGAATTTGGAACATAATGCATCTTGCTAAAAGTCAATGGATCTCTAATCACCTTGTTTTAAGAGAATTTCTTATTTAAAATGAATTTGTTAGATAGTCTTCCTATGTAATAATCCTTATCTTAGTTGAATCATTACATGACAAAGTTAGGAAATCATGACTTGAGTTGAGTTTAAGGTTCAAAGAAGAAGTAGAAGCCTTATTGTAGTTGGTATCTTAAGGATTAATATAGGAAATCAAAGGGGAAAAAGATAACATTTCCTCTAATAAAAAAATTTTCCACAATAGAAGGGGGAAAGGAAATAAAGAGTGGTGGGCAAAAAATAGATATCGAAAATTGGTTTTGGGCTTAGGTTAAGCAAGAGTAACCTAGGGAATCAGTAGGGAAATTAGGAAATTAGATAGAGGTGAAATCTTCTCTCATTAACCCACAATGGTATATCATTGCACGACTTTGTATGGAAATTAGCTACTTACAAAATTGCAAACTTATGCTCTTCTAAAGCAACGTGTTTATTACAATTTATTTTTATTTTTTATTTTCCTTTTATTAATCTATTTAACATTATTCTCTTTAGCATATTATAAAAAGAGATTTATAGGTTTTAAATGTCAATAAAAGTGTTGTAATATTATTAAAGATTTTACTTTTAAAATAACACAAAGAGAATAACACTTCCACCATTAATAAAAAAAGGACAAATGTATGATTTGCTCCCCAACATTTCACAAAAACTCTAAAAAGTACCTATTGTTATCTTTGGCATTATACGTCCTAATGTTACTAAAATAATACTCATTGAATCCTGCATAGGGTGAAAAGTGGTAACAAAGATAATGATAGGAACTTATTTAGACCTGTTTTAAAACATAAAGTAAAAATAACACCTTTAGCTAATATTTAAAGCAACATTTGGTGGGTCTAAATTGCCTAGTTGTAACATTGTATAGGCTAAATTGAACATCTATAAACTTAGAAACTAATAAAAACTTAACTTTGTTATGATATAGGATGCTACTAGTATCATTTTGAAAACAATAAGGTGTAATGGACTATCTTATACTTTTTAAGAAATATTAGGGGGTAATATGTACCTTTTACATGAAAAAATATAAGCTCATAAGTGAGGAATTAACTCCTTAGTTTTAAGATTAAAACCTACAAGTGTATTTAAAGATCACTTCAGAAGAAGAGAGATGTTCAAATTCTCTTCTTCATTGATTTCCTCCATGTTATATTATTGTTGGTGCTTGGATCAACTTTACTATATTTATTTAAGTTGATGCCACAATCTATACTTCCTTCTTTTATAAATGAACTCATTTGGTCATTCTATAAGTTCTTAGGAGATTCCATCTCCAAGTTAACTTTATTAGCATTCTTTGAGCTTAAGATTTTATTTAGTTGATTAGTGCCTTCTTTCTTAACTTCAAAAGTGACTCCAATTTCACTTAGTATATATTTATTTTTCAATATAATAAACTTATGATATTTAGATATTTTCTATTAAAGAATTATTTGAAATCATTTCCATAAATATTGTGTCAAGAGGTATGCTTTCATCTTCAAGTTGCTTATGAGGGTTTCACAAACACTAAGTAGGGAAATTGCAATTCTGAGTTTCCTTCTTTAACTCTTCATTGGTACTGAGTTGATGCCTATCAAAACCTCTTCGTCTTTAGGTTTTCAGACTTCACTTATTCCTTCTTCATAGGTCTCCATAAATATGAGATGCGTATAGAATCCTCTATCATGTGTCCTTATGCATATAGCTTTTTAATTTTGATTGAATTAATAAGCTCTTTGTTTAGTTCCACCTTGATACAAAATTGAAAATATCCAATCCTTTTAAGGTTATTAGTGTTTTCATATAATAAGATAGCTAGTGACAGCGCGTGTCGAGTGCACTGTAAAATTTACCTAACTCTACACACTAAAATTTGTAGTTATGGTGAGTCGGGATCGAATCCATAAGGAATGTTCGGTTAATTTCTGTAACAAATTAATTGATGCAAGAAAAATATATGGGGTTTTTGGATTAAAGTAAAGTAAACTATCAAAAACAAATTCAAACAAGCAATCAAAAATGAGAAAAGTGTCAAATAAAAATAAGGTCTGGTTTTAGGGTCAATCTCGACCTAAACATGATCAAGCATATTCCATCATTCTAATGTTTTTACAACTCTTTTCTAACTATTGATCTGAGATTAATAGAACGCTCTACAAATCTCAGTGTTCCCTTAGGCTGTATTCAATCAGGATATGATCATTAATTAAACTTAACTACCGAATAATCTAGGATACAATCTCTAGATTCAATTTGGCAGCCGCATTATGAATTGAAAAATGATCAATATAGGCAGTAACCTCACATGTTCGGGTTATCTAACCTAAATTATGTTATTCCTAATGATTGATAATCATTAGATGTTACTCACAAACATCAAAAGTAATGATTACATATTACATTCAATGTTTTAGCAATAAGATCGAAATAAAATAATTAAAATAACATATTAAGATCATTCATCCCAAAACCAATCAAGTTAATACCAATAACACAAAAATCCCAAAAAAAATACATCTTTAAAATGATAAAAACTAGCTTAATCGTGACTTGGCGTCTATAATCTCACTGAACGGGCGTCGAAAAACTAGCCATCCATCTCTATTTTCATGCTCCAAGCATGAGTCATATTCTTTATTTGCTTAGAAGAATAATATTTGTATACTCCACACATGTTATCTTTCACACTATAGTCTCCTATTCTTTGAGTTGACAAATAAAAGTGGAAGTCGCATCTCCCTCTCTTCATGCCTGCGCCTCTAATGTCTCCAACCAAGTTGCACTACAATAGCCCTCTCTCACACCTCTACTGCATTGCCCCTATTGCTTGATGTGATGAATTAAGGTTGTGGTTTTTCGGTCCAACACAAACTGTTCACGCCTTTTGTTTTCTGTCTCCAGCTCTCCAGTGCGTTTTGAATAAAATGCACAACACGCTGAGCTTAACGCAACTGTCTGTGTTAAATGCATATGCTTTCTATATTTCACACAGAAACATAGACATTGTTTGCGTTGACTACAGACGTTTTTTGTGTTTCACGCAGAAACACAGACACTGTTTGCATTGAACGTAGACGCTATCATTTTTGCCTTGTCCTTCTACACTGCGTTTTCTTCATCTTGTACTGTCATTTTTATATCTTCTTTTCCATCTTCTTGCTTATAAATTTTTCTTCTTCTTTCTGCTCCATGAAACAAGTAAAAATTTTATCTTAAAAAAATAACCCAAATGTAGTACTTTCAACTAGCTTTAATTTATTTGCTTCCAAATTTTACCTAAAATCATATATGAATTAAAGTGAGTATCTTAAGCATTTCTAAGACATTAATCACTAAGTGTATACCACATGAATCATAATTTAAACATATATCAAATTCCCCCACACTTAGCCTTTGACCGTCCTTAGGCAAATAGTCAAAATCAAAATCACAAACCAACACTTTAACTCATTTTCCAGATTTTTTAAGAATAGATAACTATAAGTAAAGGTGAATGACTTTCAAAAACTAAGCAAAAACTCAACATTCAAAGCTTCTACTCATGATCTATCCATATTCATTATCTTTAGAAATTGAGTAATCTAGAGGTAGGCTTGAGCAGAAGGTGTTTAAACAAGATATTTCCATGGGTACACTCAAACACCATTCATGATCACAACAGTCTATAACTTTGCATATCATTTCATTTCTCCACCATTAAAAGTCTCATGTGTAGTCATGAATTAAAGGAATTTTTAAGGTTGTAATGTGGGTAAAGGTAAGGTGAGATGTGTTTAGGTCAAGTAGCATGCAAGCCATCAAAGATATTGAGACAAAGGTAACAATCAATCAAAAACTGGGGACCGTCGGCTATGATGAATGCAACATTTATATTTCATAGCCCTATTCAACTCTAACACACCAACCACATGAAGCATATACCTATCCAAAGGAATCACTCATACAATTTATGCCAACAATACATTAAAATCACAAGAGTGAGCCTTCCAAGCCAATATCTACCTAATGTTTAACATACTCAAATAGCACACTCATTACAACTCTAGGAAGGCATCAACCATAAACAACTTTTCAATACATATGCAATTCCTCCTTGATAAATTTATTTTAAACAAAAATTCTCTTCTTTTTTTCAATTTTTTATTTCTTTCATTGTTTTTCATTTTCATTTTTTTTAACATTAAAAGAAACTACATTGACATGGGGATTTTAGTGATAAGACATAACAAAACATCCCAACATTAACCAACCCATACGTATGTACACCCCCACACTTACACTTTTGTACATCCACAAACTCACCAATTACAAATATTCCACTAGCTTTATGTCTTGGGTAGGACATTTGATTAAATATAAAGCATGTAATATGGTTCATACAAAAGGAAAGGCTAAGGCTCAAAGGGGTTTATCAAGGAAAAATCATGTCAATAGGATAGGTTATTTGGCTAATTTAGTTTATGAAAAACAAAGAATTCCTAATCATATCCATGATAATACATGTGATAAAAATGTGGTCTCGAATAGAAATTCAATGCAAAACTAAGATGTACATGTCATAAAGGTCACACATTATCAAAAGGTAATGAGATTGATATGAATGTGTCAGTCAAATAAGGCTCAAGATCTCACAGACTTGTTCTACCACTAGTCACTATTTTTTAAAGATAATGCACATTAACAAACCACAAAAGCAAAAGTTTGTGCCAAATTTGCTATGGATTTTATAATCAATTTACACTCTAATTATGAATAAATAATCTTAAAAGCAATAGAAAATAAGAAAAGTTTTTATTTTGTTCATTTAATTTTGAAAACCTCCTAAGAAGTCACATAAGCTACAATTAAGCTCAAAAACATGCATTCAAACTAATATACCCCACCCCCACACTTAAAACTTGCATTGTCCTTAATGTAAAATCAAATGCAAGAAATAGAGTAGTTAACAAAAATAGAAAATGTGAAAATGCAAAAATCAGAAATTAACTTCCTTTAGGTTGCCTCCCAAGCAATGCCTTTGCTTAATAACGTTGGCTTGACCTCCAGTTGCGTGCTTTAAGTGACACAAGTCACATCCTTCAACATCAACACCTCCAAGTCCTCCATTTGGAAGCCCTCATAATATGACTTCAAGCAATGACCATTCACTCATAATGCCTTGTCAATTTTGAGGCTCTGTTTCTCCAATGCACCAAAATAAAAGGCATAAGTGATAACAAATAGACCAACCTAACGGGAACGCAACTTACTAGGAAAGAGTTTGAGTTTAGAATTATATAGTAACACTTTCAGGCCCACTAAAAAGCTTTTCCTCGAAATCATCTTATAATGAAAAGCTTTCATCCTCTCCTTATATATCACTACATTTTGATATAACTCATTCCTCATCTCTTCCAACTCTTGAAGCTACAACTTCCTATGCACTCTCACATCATCCAAGTGCATGTTGCATCTTTTGATGACCCAATATGCCTTATATTGTAATTCGACTGGAAGATGACATGGATTCCCAAACACTAGCCTATACGATGCCATTCCAATTGATGTTCTGTAAGTCATCCTGTATGCTCACAATGCATCTTCTAGTCTTACACTCCAATCCTTCCTATTAAGTTGTACGATTTTCTTCAGGATTAACTTGATTTCTCGATTTGAGACTTTAGCTTGCCCATTGGTTTGGGGATGGTAAGTAGTAGAAACTTTGTGTGTGATGTGATATTTTCTAAACATTGCTTCCATCACCCTATTGCAGAAGTGGGTTCCTCTATTGCTAACGATAGCTTTTGGTGTCCTGAACCTAGAAAGAATGTTAGCCCTAACAAAATCTGACTGTTGGCATCTATCATATGATTTGTAGCGGGTATGTGCATCTTTAAACAATGTTGACCAGTAAAAGTTGCTCTCCAAAACTTTATGAGCTATCCTTTTCACTCCAAAATGTCCTCTGCAAGCGTATGAATAGCAGAAAGCTAAAATTGATGATGATTCATTTTTCAGTACATACCTCCTAATAACTTGATCTGCCCAGTGCCTCCAAAGATAGTGGTCATCCCCTTCATAGTACTTCGCTTCACTTTGTAGCTTATCGCTCTGATCAGCCTTGATTTTGCTTCTTTCTTTATGAGCAAGTATCGTAAAGCTGCATGGTCAGAATAAAAAATCACTTTAGCACCAAGCAAATATGATCTAAATTTTTCCAAAGAAAAAACCACAGATAACAATTCTTTTTCAGTGGTGGAATAATTCAATTGATCTGGGCTTAAAATCTTTAAAGCATAGTAAATAGCATGCAAAGCTTTTCCCACTCTTTGTCTTAGAATCGCCCTCATTTCATAATCACTCGCATCATAAATGATCTCAAATGGGAGGTTCCAATTTGGTGGTTAAATCACTGATGGAGATGTCAGAAGCTCCCTAAGTTTGTTGAATGCTTCCTTGCACCTCTCGCCGAACTCAAAGGAGACATCTTGTTGAAGAAGCTTACATAGTGGTGTTGTTATCTTTAATTCCTTAATGAACCTTCGATAAAAACCAGCATGCCCAAGAAAAGAACACACTTCCCTCACATTGGAGGGTCAAGGTAAAGAAGAAATGAGATCAACTTTGTACTTTTCTACTTCAATACCCTTAGCAGATATCACATGGCCTAAAACTATACCTTGATCTATAGTAAAATGACATTTTTCCTAGTTCAACAAAAGGTTAGTTTCTATACATCATTCCAAGATAATGGCATGATTCTCAAGAAATTCATCAAAAGAAGATCCATACACACTAAAATCATCCATGAATACCTCGATAAGTTTTCAACATATTCAAAAAAATGCTTACCAAACATCTTTGGAACGTGGCAGGCGCGTTACATAATACGAATGACATCCTTCGGTAGGCAAATGTGCCAAATGGGCATGTAAATGTGGTCTTCTTTTAATCTTCCGGTGCGATTAGAATCTGAAGATAACCTGAAAAGCCATATAAAAAGTAATAATAGTCATAACTAGCCAATCTCTTAAGAATTTGATTAATAAAAGGTAGGGGAAAGTGGTCTTTACGAGTAGTAGAATTTAACTTTCTATAATCAATATATACTCACCACCCAGTTTACACTCGGGTGGGAATCAACTCACCTTCCTTGTTCGTCACAACAGTGATTCTACACTTCTTTGGAACCACCTAGAAAGGACTTACCCGCTTACGATCAAAAATTAGGTAGATAACCCCACTTACGATCACAAATAAGGCTTTTGATTTGAAGTCAACTCCACCGAGAAGATAACTGGGAGAGTCTATTTATCTCCCAAATAAGCATACTTCATATATGTAGGGAGTGACTTCAATTCCAATTCTGGTGCCTGCATATCAAAAGGTAACAACTTCTGGTGAGCTTCAGGTAGTTGTATAAAAGCCAAATCATTCCTTTTTTGAGAGCTTTCCAATGAGTGTAAGGCTGCTGTCATTTCCACAAGCTCTTCTCCATCTCAACATCAGTGTTGGCTTCTACTTCCATATACTCGGTTAAAACCATTTCCAAATGGTCCCTGCAACTTAATTTAAATATGTCTTGCACCAAAGGATCAATCACATCAACAGAAAAAACACAATGGTCATTAGGAGGATGTTTTATGGCATCAAAAATATTAAAATGAGTCACTTCCCCATCAAATTTCATTGTGAGGGTGCCTTTACGAACATCTATCTTAGTTTAAGTTGTATTAAGAAACGGTATCCCTAACAAGATTGGTATCGGATTACTTGAGGTGTCATCATTCATATCCATAACATAAAAATCTACAAGAAGCACTTATTTATTCACTTGCCCCAAAACATCCCCAATCACACCATGAGGATAAGCATTAGTATGGTCAGCCAGTTGTGTGATTACACTCATTTTTTTTCAAAGGGCCCAAATTTAAAGAAACATAGATCGAATGAGGCATCACATTAATAGAAACACCCAAATATAATATAGCTTTATTAATCACAATATTACAAATTTTGCAAGGAATGGTGAACATACCTGGATCCCAACATTTTGGAGGCATCTTCTTTCTGAATACTGCTGACACATTCTCACCCATTATCACTTTCTCATCACCACTCAGTTTCCTCTTATATGTGCATAATTCTTTGAGGAATTTGGCACACCTTGATACTTGCTTGATTGCTTCGAGTAAATGTATATTGACTTCTACCTTTTGAAAAGTATCCAATATCTCTTTGTCCTTGTCCTCCTTGTTTAGTCTTGTTAACATGTTTGGAAAAGATGGAGGGTTATTTTAATAATAATGGGACTTTTGAAATTTACCTTCGTACTCGATGACAAATTTTTTTCCTTTTCCAATTCCTTCTCAATCTCTTCCTCGGTAGCAATCTTTGATGGGGTTCTTTTGGGACCTTCAATCTCCTTTCAACCCCTCAGGGTTATGACATTGACATTCTTTAGGTTCACCTCGGGTTGTGATGGCAATTTTCCTCCACCTTGTGATTCTAGGTAATTGAGCCTTACTGCCATCTGACCCATTTGGTGTTCCATGTTTTGTTGGCTTGCTTTTGTCTCCTATTGGAATTATTGTAACTACGGCTGCATATTTTGTTATAATGGTTGCATATCCTGTTGAAATTGCAAATTGTTATTATTAAGATTCTTAACAAGTTCTTCTAAAGATGCACCTGAACTGGAAGAAGGAGCTCTCTATGCTCCTTATTGCCTTGGTTGAAATCCTTGTGCTCCTTTTGATTGATTTTGGAAGCAATTTTGTTGTCAGTTCCCTCTATAACTCAATTAGGGGTGATCCCTCCAACTTGGGTTATATGTCTACGAGTATGGGTTGTATTATTTCGAGAAGTTCCCTCCTGCAGCATTCATGTACTCCATACTCCCCTCTTGCAACATAGGGCATTCATCAATTAGATTATTCGTATTTGAGCATGTCCACTTTCTCTTGTGGCTTTCCAACTGCAATCTATCTTACAAAAGATGTTAGTTCATCTAATTACCTCATTTACTTGTTGAACATCATTACGAGTGTCGAATTGTAGGGTGTTAGCTGCCATCCACTCAAGTAATATCCTAACTTCAATCATAGTCTTCTCACAAAGTGCCCCACTGCTCACCGCATCAACCAAACTCCTCTCCATCAACAGTAATCCTTCATAAAAATATTGGATGAGAAGTTGCTCTGGTACGTTATGTTGTGGACAACTAGCATATAGCTTCTTGAATCACTCCTAGTACTCGTAAAGAGATTCCCCATTGTGTTGGTTAATACTGCATATCTCCTTCCAAATACTTGTTATCTTTGAGGCTAGAAAATATTTTTCTAAGAATAATCTCTTCATCTCCAACCAAATGTTTATGCTTCTAGCCGGAAAATGAAATAGCCAATTCTTTGCTGCATCTTTGAGCGAAAATGGGAAGGTCCTTAATATGATCTGCTCGTCAGTAACCCGGTGAGGTTTCATGCTCAAACACATCACATCGAGTTCCACTCACCTATAAGGCCATGAAAGATAGGCAATAAATGAATTAATCTAGATTTTAACTCAAAGGTAACATGTTCAACGAAGTTTGGAAATGTTATGCATAATGGTCTATGAGTTAAATTAGGTGCAACCAACTCCCTTAGAGTTCTCGGATTTGCCATCGTGTCTTCGGATTCTAATTCCAATTTATCTTCCAAATTTGACCTTACTTCCCTACGTAATATCTGCAATGTTCTCTCAATCACTAGATCAAGTTGCTCAATTTCTCTACGAGGAGATCTGGTCACTACCATGCACCAACACTAATGGACAAATAAAAATTAACAAGTAACAAAAAGAATGATTATAAACAAATATATTCAAAAAAAACCAACTAAAATCAAATTCAAAAATTAAGCTACCATACTCCCTGACAACAGCGTAAAAATTTGACGCCATGTCAAGTAAACTACAAAATTTACCTAACTTTGCACACTAAAATTTATAATTATAGTGAGTCGGGGCACAAGGAATGTTCAATTAATTTCCGCAACAAAATTAATTGCTCAAGGAAATTATATAGGGGGTTTTTTGATTTTAAGCAATTTAGAATTAAAGTAAAGTAAACTATCAAAAACAAATTAAAACAAACAATCGAAAATGAGAAAAGTGTCGAATTAAAGTAAGGTCCAGTTCTAGAGTCAATCTTGGCCTAAACACAATCAAGCATATTCCATCATTCTAAAGTTTTTACAACTCTTTTTGGACTACTAATTTGAGACTAATAGAATGCTCTACAAATCTCGATTTTTCCTTAAGTTGTATTCAATCAAGATACGATCATAATTAAACCTAACTACCAAATAACCTAGGATACGATCTTTAGATTTAATTTGGTAGCTGCATTATGAATTGGAAAACAATCAATATAGGCTGTAATCTCACACGTTTGGGTTATCTAACCTAAGTTATGTTGTTCCTAATGATTATTGATTATTAGATGCTACTCACAAACATCAAAAGTAACGATTACTGATTACATTCAATGTTTTGGTAATAGGTTTGAAATAAAACAATCAAAATAACATATTAAGATCATTCATCCAAAAGCCAATCAAGTCAATACCAATAACACAATAGTCCCAAAAAAATTACAAATTTAAAATGATAAAAATTAGATTAACTGTGACTTGGTGTCGATAATCCTGTTAAACCGGCGTCAAAAAACTAGCCTTCCATCTCTATATTCATGCTCTAAGCATGAGTCATATTCTCTGTATGCTTAAAAGAATAATATTCCTATACTCCATGCCTATTATCTTTCACACTATGGTCTCCTATTCATTGCGTTGACAAATAAAAATGGAAGCCGCACCTCCCTCTCTTCACACCTGTGCCTCCAATGTCTCCAACCAAGCTGTACTGCAGTAGCTCTCTCTCATGCCTCTATTGCGCCACCCATGTTGCTTGATGTGACGAATTAAGGTTGGGGGTTTTCCAGTCCAGCACACAGTGGTCATGCCTCTTATTTTTTGCCTCCCAGCTCTCTTGTGCGTTTTGAATAAAACACATAACACACTGCGCTTAACTCAGCTATCTATGTTAAACACAGACGCTACCACTTCTGCCTTGTCCTCCTGCACTGCATTTTCTTTATCTTACGGTGTCATTTTTATCTCTTTTTTTCCAACTATTTGCTTATAAAATTTTCTTCTTCTTTGTGTTCCATTTTTCTTATCTTTTAATTTTCGTCTCCTTACTCCATAAAGACAAGTAAAAATTGATCTTCAGAAAATAACCCAAATGCAGTACTTTCGACTCGTTTTAATTTATTTTCTTCCAAATAGTACCTAAAATCATATATGAATTAAAGTGAGTATCTTAAGCATTTCTAAGACATTAATCACTAAGTGTAGGATACCACATGAATCACAATTTGAACATATATCAACTAGTACTAAATCTCAAGCCTTCTAAGGACTAAAACTCAAGGGGGACTCTACGGAAGTTCACCCAAATTAGGATGATCCTCATTATTACTTTTTTCAAAAAAAAAAGTCCAAGTCGTCAATTTTGAATTACTAATGGCCTCCCTTGAATGTGTTGAGGATCCAACTCTGTTATCTTCTTAACTTTCTCTTCTATAAAGAACATAAATATAAAGAATTATTATTTACTACCTAAAGCATTTTCTAGTCTATATTACTTCTAATTGGTATTTACTCTATGTTGAACATGTAGGAAAGACAAGTGTTTCACTAGGGAGAAACCTACAAGTGTAGAATGTCATTTCTTTACTCCTATATTGAGAATATCCTTGGGATGTATGACTAGATATTAACCTTGAGAATTTGGGACCTAACATAGCTTGCTAAAAGTTTATGTATCTTTAAACACCTTGCTTTAAACAATTTTCTTGAAAAACTTGATTTCATCGAATAGTATTTCCTTCAAAATAATCCTTGCCTCATTTGAATAAGTACATTGTAGAGGTGTGAAATCATAGTTTGATTTGAGGTCAAGGCTTAAGGAAGATGTGGAAGTCATATCATCTTTAGTGTCATGAGGATTGGTAGGGGAAGTCAAAGGATAAAAATATAACATTACCTCTAACGATAAAAAATTGTTAAAAATAAAGAAGATAGAAAAGGAAATAAAGAGCAATGAGGTAAAAATGGATATTAGAAGATGGTTTTAGGCAAAGATGGTTTTAAGTTGAGGACAGACAGAAGTAAGGCTAGGAATTAGGAGAGAAATTAGGAGGTCAGATAGAGGAGGGAGCTTCTTCCACTAACCTATAGTGGTTCAAGTGATAAAGGACTTATCAAATATGATAACATTGCATGACTTTGTATAGAAGTTGGCTCTTAATATATTTTCAAACTTATATTCTAAAATGATGTGTTTATTACAATTTATTTTTTTCTTATTTTGCTATCAAATTTATTTAACATTATTCTCTTAAGTATATTAGAAAAAGAGATTTATAGGTTTTGAATGTTAATAAAAATTTTGTAATCATATTTAAACTTTACTTTTGAAGTAACACAAGGAGAGTAACACTTCTTCTAGTTAAAAAAAGGCCAAAGGTGTGATTTTCTCCTCAATGTTTCACAAAACCTAAAGGCCACGAACCTTCGATATATGAGAAAACCTAACTCTTAGATCAATCACTAGATTCAAGGTCCCTCTCTTCAATCCCAAAAAATTTGATAAATAAAGCTTTCTAAAGGCATTAGCTAGATAACTTAATACTTTAAGTGTTTAATACTAGTTTTGTAATGTATATAAAGATGGCTCATAACTGCAAACATTATTTATTCAGGACTAGGGGACAATGATACAAACCAAATAAGACTGTATAACAACTTTAAAGGCTTATTGTGATTATAATTATCATAAAGATAAAATTGTTATCTTACAAAGATATAATCACTATCCTATTCAACTTACATTTATTAGATCAATATATTATGGTTCTAATATCCACTAAAAACGTATGGAAAATAAAACTCAATGAAATCCTTAAAGTTATATTCTTTATTTAGGATTTGGTTTAATCATCAAAGCATGTTCAAGTTCACAACCTAACATGTTTTTGACCATTATTTCTATTTTACAAGTTCGTACAATTATCAGTCTCAAATCTTAATGAAAATAAAAAAAGATAATAGAGTTAGATTCGAAAACCTAGTTAGTTAGAATCCAAAACCTTGTTATTAACAAATTAAAGTTTTAAATTTTGGTTAAGGTAATGGAACTAGACTCTATAACTCTATTATTGATATATGGAAATTTTAAATTTTTACTAAAGTAATAGAGTTAAACTCTTAATCCTATTATTGACAAGTTAAATTTAAAATTTCATTAAGGCAATGGATATAAACTTCGTAACATTGTCATATTCATTTCATTTAAAATTGATTAAGGCAATAAAGATAACCTCCACATCCTTGCCATATTTATGCCATCCAAAAATTGATTAAGGCATTGGTGATACACTCCATATACTTGTCATATTCACTATAGTCATGAAATTATTAAAAGAAGCACAATTGCATTATAAACTAAATAGAAATTTCATAAACAAAAATTAAAGGGCTAAACATATATAGCATCCATATATCTACACATGCATACAGGGGAAATGAAAAAGGAAAAGAAACTAAATGCCTAAATAGAAAAGGGTGCATGTTGGACCCCAATCTTTAAATGGAATTTAGAAATAGTAAATGAAATTAAATGGGTGTTTTTGAGTATGTATGTGCTGTAGGTGTTTTAGAGTGAAATGAAAGAAGAAGTGATTTTGGTTTTAATGATTTCGACATTTTGAGTAAATTAGTATGTGTTATGAAATTTATGAAATTGATAGTGAATGAATTGTTTTAAATGGAGTTGAAAAGCAAGAAATGATTAGTGAAAGTGTTAGATTTTGGAGAATTGAAAATCTGAAATTTTGAGGATGAATAGTAGCAGAAAATGCCAAATTGGATCTGAAACTTTATGAATTTTTCTGGCTTGATCTAGGCAGTTTTTGATCAAATGATCTTCATGAAACTTGTAGCTTCTGTTGAGAGCTTTCTATCGCCATAAAGTATGATATTTTTCGATATCGGGATTGAAAGTTATGATCATTCGAATTTAAGTATTATTTTGCTTTGTTTTTGGAAATGATCATTAGGGTAAGTTTGTGTGTACTGCTTTGAGGCCAATTTCTGTACTGATGTGGTCTGAATTAGAGTAAGTGGTCTACATGAAAGTTATAGAGAAATTGCATAGCTTTACAATGATGTATCATATGTTATTTGTGGATGTGAGAATTGGAAGATATGAAATTATGAAGTTTGGATATGTTATGGGATGACAATTTCTGAACAAAACTTTTGATTGAAAAATTGACCTAGTTAGAGGTTGAAATTGCCTTTAAGTGCTTCATGAAAGTTGAAGATTTTTTTTTAATCTTTACATTGATATAAAGTATAGAATTTTTGGACAATGGCATGAGAAGTTATGAATTTTAGAAATTATTTTACTGTTCAGGATGACATTTATATGGGCAGTAACTTTGATTGGAATTTTGACCCTTATAGAAGCAGAAATTGCTTTTAAATTCTCCATAAAAGTTTTACATTATGTTTTGATCTTTCCATTGATGTAAAGTATGGAAATTTTGAACCATGGAATAGGAAGTTATGAATTTTAGAAGTTCCTATTACTGTCTGGCATGATTATAAGTGGACAGAAACTTTGAAGTGGTTTTTGACTCCCTTAATGGCCAAATTGATTTTTCTGTCCTTCATGAAAGTTGCAGGTTGCTTTCTGATTTTTGCATTGATATAAAAGATGACATGTTTGGACCTTGGAGTTGAAAGATAGAAATTTTAGAAGTTGAGTTACTATTTTGGGATGACAAATAAGGGCAGAAACTTCGAATGGATTTTTGACCCCTTTAGAGAAGGAATTGATATTTTAGTTCTTCAGGGAAGTTGTAGAACTTCCTTTGAACTTTCTATTGATACCAAATTTGTCAAATTTAGAGCCCTGGATTGAGAGTTATGAATTTTGGAAAATTCAGTTATATATATTTTTAAAAAAATAAAAAAAATAAAAAATAAGGGCCAGGGTACTGTTCCCTCGCGCGCCCTGGCGAGGACGAGCGCGCGCTTGCCCCAGCGCGCAGTCGTTTTGGTCCCCCCCCATGCGACGTCGTTTGATTTCTTCTATTTTTTGTTATTTCCTTCCCAATCCGACCCTTTCTTATTCTTTTGCTTATAACTTTTTCGTCCGACATCCGATTGATTTGATTTTCGAAGCATTGGATTCCTAAGACATCCCTCTATCTGTCCATGGAAAATTGTGGATTGTTGAGATTAAATTGAGGATGATTGATTTAATCAAATTGAGTTGGGAAATTTTCTGAACATGGTTCAATATTTTGGTGAATTCTTCGTCTGTGGAGATCCAATTGAACTGATTCTTGTTGAAAAATAAAATAGAGACATGGGGCTACAAGTCATATGAAGGAATTGAATTTCAATT
>JAOSBK010052727.1:0-17298 GCA_027568895.1 Erythroxylum shatona
TGAAATCAAGAATTGAAAAAGATCTTTTATGTATGTTCATGTTTATCTTCTTAGTTGAGATTGGGAATTGTTATTAGTAATGGGATTGGGAATTGTTATTAGTAATGGGATATGATATTGTATGGTATTAAAAGAAAGGTATATATGTTTGTATTGTTGAATGTTGGTGGTTTGGGTTTTGTTCGAAGGTTTTGCCGCGATGAGGCCCAGAGTATGCCGCGGCAAACCTCTGCCGAAGGGTGCGTGCGCTAGAGTGTGGAACTTTTCTGCTGCGAAGCCAAGACTTTCGTCGTGACGAACTGCATGAGAGGAGACTTCGCCGCGGCGAAGTCAGACTTTTGCCGCGTGCTGACGCTAGAATTTCTTACCAGTGGAGAGGTTCCAAGGTGTCTCTCACACGATCTCTCCTGATCGCCCCGGAATGGGCACTTTAAGATTTGATACCAGACCCAGCCCCAACAGAATACTTTAGATAAAATGTGGTTCAAATTGTTAACCTTGCATAATCCTCGTGGATTGCTAACTTTATATACTATAAGATACGATTTATATGCTTACTTTGTATTTGATCAACAAGTTTTTGGCATTGTTATTGGGTATTTAGCTTTAGGACTATTTGAATTCCTTTGATCTAAGGAAATTTTCACTATTCTTGTTTCCTTACAACTGCATGAATACAAGAATTATTCAGAGTTTAAGCAAGATCAAAGACACTCCAACTCTTGACATCACAAGATAAGAAAGAGAAATCTAAAGAGCAGACACTAAAAAGAGATTGAAATAACAATCAAGGAAGAATATAATCATGGAGACTAGCAGAGAACCCTTATGGATATCATGAGGCCAGGGTATAATGCATCACTCCATCACTGGTGCAAATTTCATTTGAGATCAAACCACGTTGCTAAATATGTTGCAGACTAACTTGCAGTTCTACAGGTTGGCTAATAAGGATCCCAATGGTCATTTAGTAAACTTTTTAGAAATATGTAATACCTTTCGATATAATAATATGTCAGAAGATACTATTGGGATGAGGCCCTTTCCCTTTATACTAAGAGATAGAACTAAGGCATGTTCTCATCATAATTTACCAAAGGAGTTCCCGATGTAAATGTTTTACAATGAAGTTAATCCACTTATGAGGGGCACTATAGACATAGCTTCTGGAGGATCTCTAATTGGAAAGACAGCCAAGGAAGCAGAGGATCTATTAGAGGAGATGGAAAATAACAATTGTCTTCAGACGAAAAATAGAAGAAGAAAGTAGTTGACTTTCCAATATCAAAGTGAGTCATTGTTGTCGACTCAATGATAACATTATAGATTAAGATGTTCAATTTAATAAGATAACTTAATAACCTGAAAGCCTCCTTATCAGCTCGAATTAAAGTAATTTGACATGGATGTGAATTATGTGGATAAGATAATCATGTTACTACTAATTTCTTATTGATGCAAAATAACCACATGGAGTAACTCAACTAGATGGGTGCACAATTTGGTTGAGGTGGAGGGAATGACCCCTACTATAACACATGCAATCTTGGGTAGAGGAACCACCTGAATTTTTTTTTTGGTCTCACAATGTGGAAAATCAATTTAGAAATTAGGGTCCACTTACATTTCAAGAAGATAAATCCAATGCCATTGATTCATAATTGGACAAAATTATTAATAAGATTGTGAGCATAGACGAGGCTCAAAAGAGGCTGGAAGGTAAGTTCAAGCAATTAGCTAAAAATTAAGTCTTTTCTATTCACAATTTGGAGGTTCAAATGGGCTAACTAACAAATGCATTTTCTACAAGGAAAGAGGGGAGTCTCTCGAGTAATGCTGAAATAAATCTAAGGGAGCAACTCAAGGAAATAACACTTAGAAATGGGAAAGAGCTCGAGCAACTAACGGAGAAGCAAGCTGAATCCCACTTAGTAGAGGATTAAGAAAAGAGAAAAAGGATGAAAAAAAGAGTGAGGATCCTCCTTACGTTGTCCCTCCGCCATAACCACCAAAGATTCCATTCCCCTAGTGAGTACAGAAGAACAAACTGGATATATAATTTGCAGAGTTTGTGGAGAAGCTGAAGACTTTGAAAATTAACTTATCTTTTGTCAAGGTATTAGAACAGATGCCTAAGATTGCTAAGTTTCTAAAAGATATATTATCAAACAAGCGAACTTGGGAAGATAACTAAAGATTGAGAGATGTAGCTCCATTATCACTAATCATATACCCTCCACGCTGAAAGATCCAGGGAGCATTACAATATCCTGTGTGGTTAGTGAATTTAAGTTCATAAAGTGTTTATGTGACTCAAGTGTAAATATAAATCTTATGCTTTTGTCGATCTTTATAAATTTGGGGCTAGCTTATTCATTTAATGGAGCAATCTATTAAGAGACTATTTGGCGTGATGGAAGGCGGATAAGTTTATTATCCTTGTGGACTTTATAGTACTAGATTTTGAAGAGGATAGGAACTGTCCACTAATTCTTAGACAATCATTCATGAATATTAGGAAAGCATTGATAGACATTCATGAAGGCAAACTAATACTTTAGATTGGTAAGGATCAAATGGAGCTCAACATAAACAAAGTTTTAAAAAATTTGAAAGAAAGCAGCTTTTGTATGAAGATTGATATTATAGACGAATGTATCAAAGAGCAAGAGATGAGTTGCTTTAAAAAAGTTCAATTTGAGGGAGTTAAGATGGACGATGAAGCTAAGAAGGCAAACGAAGCTAAGTCTGAGGAAGAAGTTAAGAAGGATGAGTTAGATGTTCAAGCGCATAAAGACCTATTAGTAAGAACTGGAGCACCCATACCACCCACCACTAAAAAAACCACCAACCCACACAACTCAAAAATACCTTTCTAGAGGAAGGCTAAACTCTACCCATCATTATTTCCAATCAGCTGGATGGGGACAAAAGAGTCAAGTGCTAAGGATTATAAGAAATTGGATGAAGCCCATAGGATGGCAGTTATCTGACATATAAGGTATAAGCCCAAATGTAGTTGTGCATAGGATAAACCTCGAATTAAATCTCTTCTATCTTTCAATTGATATTTTGATCACCCTCATTATACTTACTCTTTCTCAGTACAATAGTGAGAGAATGGCAATGAAGGTTGAAACCTCATATGAAAGAAGTGGTTAAAAAGGAAGTAGTAAAGTTCTTAGACAAGGGTATCATATACGCGATATTAGATAGTGAATGAGTCATCCTGGTATAACGCGTACAAAGAAAGGTGGAATAACCGTAATAGAGAGTGAAGGTGGAGAGTTGATTTCCATCGAAACAATCACAGGATGGAGAGTCTGCATTAACCATCGTAAACTTAACAAAGTGATTAAAAAGGATCACTTTCCTCTTCAATTTATAGATCAAATGATAGAAAGGGTAGCTGGCCATTCATTTTACTAATATTCAAGCTACAATTAAATTTTTATCTATCCAAAAGACTAAAAAAAACACTACGTTTACTTTTCCTTATGAAACATTTGCATATATATGGATGCCTTTCGGGTTATGCAATGTTGTAGTTACATTTTAAAGTTGTATGATGCCTATCTTTGTAGATATGATAGAGGACACTATATAAGTTTTTATGGATGATTTTTTAGTCTTTAGGGAATCCTTTAAGCAGTGCTTGGAAAATTTGGACAGAATACTTAAAATATGTGAAGAATCACATTAAGTTTTCAATTGGGAGAAGTGTCACTACATGGTATACTAAGGTGTAGTGTTGGGACATAAAATATCGTGCCAAGGAATTGAAGTAAAAAGATCTAAGATAGAGGTCATAGAGAAGCTTCCACCACTCGTTAATGTCAAAGGCATGCAAGAATTTCTAGGTCATGCAGGATTCTATGGACACTTTATAAACGAATCCTCACTGATTGCAAAACCATTGACAAACCTATTAGTAAAAGACATGCCTTTTAATTTTGAACAATTGTTTGTTTGCATTTAATCGACTAAAGGAGGCACTAATATTGGCACCAATCTTAATGTCACCAGATTGGTCATTACCATTCGAAGTCATATGCTACACTAATGACCAAGTTGTCGGTTACATGTTGGGTTAATAGAAGGATAAAAAGTTATATATGGTTTATTATGCAAGAAAAACATTAACTGGGCCCCATCTAAATTATACCACCATTAAGAAGGAGTTACTAACGGTGGTATTTGTATGTGACAAGTTTTGATCATATATCATAGGCTCTAAGATGTTCATTTTTATAGATTACACTATGCTTAAGTATCTTTTTGCTAAGAAAGACACAAAATTAAAGCTTATTCAATGGTTGCTCTTACTATAAGAATTTGGCATTGATATCAGAGACAAGAAAGGAGCAGAGAATGTGGTAGCCAACCACTTATTATATCTAGAAGAAGCCGTGATTGATCCCCAATGAAACCTTAATGATGCTCGACTGCCTTGTAGCATCATAGTATGCAGATATAAATTTTTTTATTGTAGGTGGTATGCTTCCTTCAGATTTATCATATCAGCAAAAAAATGATTCTTATATGAGTGCACCCATTACCTATGGGATGACTCAATCTTTTATCGGACATATGCTGATAGGTTAATAAGGAAATGTGTTCCAAAGGAGGAGATGTTAGATACATTGATGTTGTGTCACAAAGCTATATATGGTGGGAATTACGAAGCAAATAAGATGGTGTTGAGAGTATTAGAATGTGGATTTTATTGATCGAATTTGTTTATGGATGCTCGGGAGTTTTTGACACCGTGTAATAGATGTCAAAGAATGAAGAACATCATGAAAAGAGATGAGATGCCCTTATTTAACATCTTATAAGTCAAAGTGTTCAATATATAGGGACTGGACTTTATATGACCATTTCCATCCTCCATAGAGAAAAGGTATATTTTAGTAGGAGTAGACTGTGTGTTGTGATTGGTTGAAGCTATGGTAACTCAACAAATGATGGCAAAGTTATGCAAAAATTTATTAAAGATTATTTAACTGGTTTGGAGTGCCATGAGCGATAATAAGTGATGAAGGAGCACATTTTTGTAATAAATCTTTTGACGCTTTTCTGAAAATATGAGGTGTTCACCATCGTGTAGCCACCCCATACCACTTATAAACAAGTGGACAAGTGGAAGTTATGAATTGCAAGCTAAAATGAATATTGGAGAAGATGGTAAATAGTTCAAGAAAAGATTGGGCATTGAAGCTGGATGTTGCCTTATGAACTTATCGAACTGCAAACTTTGATCAGGATAACTTCATTTAGACATATGTATGGCAAGGCTTGTCACTTGTCCTTGGAACTAGAGCATAAAGCTTATTGGGTGACAAAAGCCTTAAATTTTGATTGGAACCAAACAGGTGAGCGAAGACTTCTACAACTAAACAAACTCAACTAACTTTGCTCGAACGCATATGAGAATGCCAAGTTATACAAGGAAAAAGTGAAGAAGTGGCTTGACTCTCATATTAAAAAGAAAGAGTTCAAAGTGGGGGATGTGGTATTATTATGTAATTTGAGATTAAAGTTGTTTCGTGAAAAGCTCAAATCAAAATGGAGTGGGCCTTTCAAAGTGACCCACATATTTGCGCACGGAACTTCAAAATTAGAAAATCAAAACAAGGAAACCTTGAAAACGAATGAACAAAGATGCAAATCGTATCTTAGAGGAGTATTTTTGCAATAAAGGGAAGTTATTTCTTTACTTTCAAATCATTAAAAAATTTTCGGATGATGAATGGTCAAGCTAAAGACCAAAACTTAACATTTTTTGCTAGTTAGGTTTGTTTTCAATTCTAGTATCTGGGGCTTTGAATTATCATGTTTTGGAGTGGTTTAGATTGCTAAATTTCTTAGTTTTGAAGTTATTGCATGTTAGGGAACAAGTTCTATGGGGTACATGAAGAAAAAACAACAAAACAGGACAAGATGTGTGAATTTTGATCTATCACAAACATGCCTCATGGAGCACAATCTTGCATGGCTGAAATAACCTTTATCATGATCGTGCTTCCAGGGGCTTGATCGTGACCTATGGAATACCAAGCCCACATATGAAAAAACTCACTTCTTCCAATTTTACCCTTCCTTCTTTAACCTTAACCCTTTATATTCATCCTTCCTCTTCTTTATAAAACCTAGCACCCTCTCTTAAACTCTCTCACTTCTTTCTTCATCTCACTTAGGGTTTTCACTTATTCTTTTATCTTTCTACTAGATAATCATTCCTCACATATTTCAACTAGATAATCATTCGTCCCACATATATCTAGTAGTTTCTACACAAATCTCACATCTTTATAGTGGTTTTTATAAGATTTCATGGAACTTTTTTCACTTCACATTTTTTGGATTTTTTGGTGTATTTTTGTGTGTTCTTGGTTTATTTTGTAGGTATACACTTATTCATGGTTCTAGGAATCAAACAAAGTGCTAAATGCTAACAACTGAAGGGAAAAACATAAGTGTCAGAGAGAGGTGCACGTGATAGGGATGCAGACTTTGAAGCTCCTTTTTTGATTTACTCGGAATATGAAAGTGTCTGATTCCAAAATATTCACTTTAGGATTTTTAATGTACCTCGATACTTTGATTTTTGACATTTTAGAAAATCTAGGGTTGAAAGATAAAGGTTGAGACTTTGAGTAAAAAAAAATTATAGGATAAATTTATTAATTTTGTCTATAATAAGGAATTAATTCTCAAATTTTATATTGTGTATAAGGAAACTCAACCATGAGATTTGATTGAGTTTTGGTTTCGATTAAAGGGTCAACCGTGTAATTTGACTTATGACATAATGCAAGACAATGGTGAATTTCCCAAGTCAAACATAATTGAAAAATAAGATAATTTTTGTGCTAAGAGATATTGGAAACAATTAATGGGGTTGGATAACTTTATTATTAGAAATGCCCATAACAATGTCATTCTTAGTCCTAAGCATCTAATACTTCATCAGTTTATGCATCATACTATGTTTGGTAAATTTGAAAGTAACAAATGTTTTGTTAAATAATTATTCATTTTGTGGTGTATGGACAATAATGTCAAAGTTTGTACATCAACTCATATTTTTAATACATGGCTACTTCTCTTAAAAACAAAATTAGCCACCTTGGCATAGGATATCTTATTATTGCGCTCGCTATTTATTATGGTGTTGATGTTGAGGGACTAACTATTTTTTTTCCTGAGTTTCTTAATCACTTTCACTTAAAGCGAGCTAAATTCTTAGAGGTTCATCATATGGACCTTCAAGATATCAATTCCAAAATTCATATGAAATATAGGATAGGATAAGCTAGCTCGAGCTCCATACAAGCACAACAACAAATAGAGGTCTCAGCGAATGAAGACACTAAAGATGATGAAGAGGAAGGCTAGGAGAAAGTCTTCAATTTGGTCTCCAAAAACAGCAAGCTCATGGTGGAGAATAACAAGCTTATGGTGGAGCAGATGAACACTATGGAGGGGCATATAAAGGAGATGGAGTGAGAACAACAAAGACAATGACATTACACTAAGAAGATTCTTAAGTACTTCGCTGCTCAAGATGTTCAAATTCCTTCACCCACGCCATTATTACCTCAACCTCCATAAGTGGTTTTGTGCTCTAAATTTTTATTTTGTTATTTCTTTTTCTTTCTTATATGTGTGTTGTTTGTTTTCTCACATTGTAGATAATGTGTTGTCTAGGTTAGGAGGTTTATGCATTAGCATATCATATGTGTTTAAACTTTGCATCTCATATTATGTTAGTTTTGAATTAGGATTGAAACTGTGTGAACATTTTGTTACTTATGTGTGAATTGTGTGAATGAGTCAATGGCAACAATTTAATGGAATTAGTTTAGCTTTGAACATGGTTATTTAATTTGTAAAGGCATATTGACTTGTGAATTTTATGTTTTAAGTATTTTTTAGAAGAATATGTATGTTAATTAGGATATGGATCCTTTTTGCCACTTTAGGAAGTTTGTTGTATACATTTATAATTATAAGTCAATTGAATTGGTTAGCATGATTAGTAACCTTTCATGAGGATGATTAACTAAAAAGAAATGAGGTAGGCTGATAAAAAATATGTGTTAAATTAATTCATATTCCACTAGCCCATTTGAAACAAATATTAGGTTGAGAATATAGCTAGTAGCTAGTTGAGAATGTGATATAGCTGAGTAACTGGGGGCATTCACGAAAATATTTTTCTTCACTTCAAAAGACTAAAATGACATTCCCACCAAGCTAAATAATTAAAAAACGTGGCTTGATTAAGTAACCAAGGGATATTCATAAAAAATGTTTGTCTTTGTGTCAAAAGACTAGGTTAATTTTAAAGAAATAAAAAATTGTGTTTCAATAAACCAAAACTACTGATCTTTGAAAATAGCAAGAATTTTCACAAAATGATAATTAATGATAATTTACCTTTTTGATTAAGTATAATTATAAATGCATGCATACAAGTGCCATAGGTGTATAAATAAGGTGTTGATGTTTTGATTGATATTTATATTCAATTCAAAGTATATGAAAGGCATAGATTAATATGTTGGCACATTTTGAATAATTGATGTTCATAGTTAAATTGATTCCATAAGATTCAATGTCACTGTACCATTATTGCATGTTACATGAATGTGTGCTTATATGTTTTATGTTTTGTGTTTTGTTGTGTGTTTGTGTTTTCTTCTTTACTTAAGGATAAGTAAAAGTTTAAGTGTTAGGATATTAATATAGTTCATACTATGTTTTCCTAGGTGTTTTAGTTTATTTTCAAGGATTTATTAGATGATTATTGTATGTATATGCTTATAATTGTGTTATTGTGAGTGTTTGTTTATATTCTAAATGTTTGTGTGGTTTAGAGCATGATTTCAATCTTCATTTTATCTTTCATGAGGTGTTTGATTTATTTGTAAGTGTAGGAAATCAGATAATTGAAGAATAACGAAGATGGAAACTACATGAAGGGTGTCATGATTGTGTATAAGGAGCGTGACTCCTATGTCATGATCATGATAGAGACTTCCCAAGAGCGAGCTTTTACATACATTATAAGGTTTGGGGGCATTTTTGGTACTGATCAAAGTAGGAAAACCCTAGATACACCCCAAAACCCTAATACACTATTTAAGAATGTGAAACTCACCAAAAAAACACAATAGCCAACATCAAACAGTGGATCAAACATAGGAAATCAAAAAGAACATCTAAATTTTCCATCTTTCTATATAAAGTCCCCAATAGTGTGTTTCTTCTTTCCTTTTAGTTATTTCATTGTTCTTGATGTGTAATCTAAATTCTAAGATGTTAAACATGTTCATGAAGTTCTAAATTTCATATTAAGATTTATTTTAGTTATATTTTATGACTTTGATTATTATTGATTTCAATATATATTCATATGTTTGTGATAATTGTGCATGCATATACTTAACAATAAATCAAGAGAGTAAGTCAAAAGTAATTAAAGTTAGATTGTATAATGAGATTTGCTAGTTTAATAGACCCACAATTATCAAATTAACAATAATTTGTAGAGAGATCTTGTTTGAGAAATTAATTATCTAATAGATAGCTTCAAATCTAACTTAAAATGTTAGGGATAGATTTGTGAATTAAGAGATTGCAGATCTGAAAATTTTGAATTCAATTAGTGTTAATTGATTAATCTCATTAGATCTTGAGAGAGATTAATCAATCCACTAGGAAATTTGGGATCAAACACCTAATTAAATCAATAATAGTTAAGGAAATAAAATAAGGAAAGAATAAGTCCTAAGTATTCATTCTTGATCAAAACCTTAAATTAATTGGCAACTCATTGTTTTACTTGTTATTTGATTTGTTTTATTATTTATTTCAATTTATGTTATTTATCTTTATTCAAATCACATTATGAATACCTTAGACAAAGTTAAGTTCAAATTGTTAACCTTGGACAATCCTCATTGGAGCAATAACCTTATATACTATAAGATACGATCTGTATACTTGAAGTGTATTGAGAGTTTTATTAGATATAGAACTTGCTCAACACTGGGTTATGGGGAAGAGAATAAATTAGATTTATTGTTCTAAAATATAATAAGATAACTAATAATTATTTGAAAAATAATATACATGTAGTAGTCACGTGATAAGTGCAAAAATTTGACATAATGAGTCATATTAGTGATGTTAATGGGAAAACTTAACGTCAGACTATTTTCATAACAACTTGAAAGTTCAAGTATTTTAGCATCACTTTTAAAGTTTGTGCTAGTATTTCAAAATTGAGATAAGTTTGAGATTTTTGTTTGTAATTTACCCTAAAGATTTTAGGTTCAAACCTAGCCTAACCTAAACTTAAACCAACTTATTTTATCCCTAAGTAAGGTAAAATCTAAATATCTAAGAGCTATACAACTTGTCTAGTTACGTGCGGCAACTACATATTCAATGTGAGACAACTATTTTAGTGGATTAAGGCAACTTATATAGAATGCAAATTCCTAAAAGTGATACATCTAATCTAACAAACTTTGAAGATGAGAAAATGCCCTGATAAAGTTAAGCAACTCATTTGGAATAAAGATGTCAAAGAGTGATGCACATGATCTAAATACGTGAGACAACCATACCTTTGAAGTGAGGAAACTGCTTTAGTGGAGATATCCAAAGTGACGTAAATGGATCTACTTAAAACTTTCTTGATGTAAGGAAGCTACCCCTATTAGAATGAGGTATAATACAACAAAGTAGACATTTAACTACGTTTTTTTTATGTTTGCAAAATCATCGACAAAAGTTATCATATTGCGATGATTTTCCAAATCGTCAATAAAACTAAGCCTTTAGCGACTAACTAAAAAAGCGTCACAAAAGGAATAACATTTTATGACGAATGACAAAAATTGTCCCTAAATTGTGAACATTTAGTGATGATTATCGAAAATCGTCACAAAATGATCCACAACAGTTGACAATTTCAAAAATTCGTCACTAAATGAACTTTCAGTGATTCTTTTTAGAAATCATCACCATAATTTGTTAAACATTTGGTCACCAATGTCCGAAATCGTCACCAAAGAATTCATAATTAGCGACAATTATATAAAATCATCACTAAAAAGATGTTTGTTTTTTGGCTACATTTTTGACATTGTCACTAAAAGTGACCATTTGGTGATGATATTTGGAAGCGTCACCAAAAGATCAACATTTGGTGATGAATTTTGAAAATCGCCACTAAATGTTGCACATTTAGTGACGATTTCTGAAAATAATTACTAAATGGTCCAAATTCAGCGACGATTTCTTTTTAATTATCATGAGTTTTTTCCTTTAAAGCTCATACAATTCATAATCTTCAGTACCAATATTTAGTCCCCTTTCCACTGCATACTAAAATGATTAAATTCTACATATGAAATTGAAGAATTTAAAGGGAGTTGGCCTTTCTAAATTATGATTATGACTTTGATATTTTGAATAAGAAATATAATGATAAAAGAATATGATATAGATAAAAGAAGTTGTGATCTTAAAAATTGGTGTCACGCATTGCAACTACTATTATTATTATAACAAGGTGAGTAAGTTAGGATTCATCACTTGTGTTGACCAATTGCTAATTTATCATTAATGCATGATTCAACATTACTCATCTTGATAACTTCAGGGAGGGGCATATTATATATTCCATTTTGCGAATGGGAGAAGATTACTCATGTGTGTGGAAGCATCATAAGGTTTCCAATAAAACTTGCGACTTTGTTTATTCTATGCAAATTTGATTGAAGTCTTCATGAGTTTCGATCAAAATAAATGTTAACTTGACTCACATTCGATGTTGTTTTAAGCTACTTGCATACATTTCATATCATGAATAGAGTTTCAATTTACATGGAAAAATTACAATTAGGTTCATTATTATAATTTATTGTGATTTTCAATAAATGTAATTATGTGCACATTATGTATAATGCTTTAAATATAATTTAGTGTGAAAGAATATGTGCATTAATCGTCTCATCTCCCTAAAGAAGATAATGTATTACTTTGCTTGCATTTTGAAATAGTTCCTTCTTTGTTTAAGTATATGAATGAAAGTAATATTCATATAAGTTATTTGTTTTAACATTTTAAATTCTTAGTTAGTTTTCAGCTTTGGTATGTTTATTCTTTTGTCTTTGCTATATCTATTTTCTTATTAAATCAACACTTATAACTTCAATTTTTGCATTAGTTGGTGATTATGTATAGGATTTTTTTGTATATTTTGTCTTCCTTTGTTTGATTGGAGACAAAATCGAAGAATTTGTGTGGCAACTTTAGGTATAGTCTCCCTGCCCACCACATGTTGGACAAAAGCCTTATTTCATGTGAACAAGAATTATAATGATAAAGTATAAGGTTAATTATATGGAATTCCTGTAGGGTTTGATTTCTTTAATTTCAATATATATTTTTAAGCAATTATGTCTTATTTCTTTGTAATATCACTTAATCCTAACATATTTTTTTAATTTTTATTAAATTTTAATTACTCCATATATAATTCTGTTATATTTATAGGCAATTTAAGGATTAATCGTTGAAGTTCCTTCTTCTTAATGGTTTGCAATTATCCGTCGATCAAGATAACTCGTCCAACCCAATTAGAAATATCATTTGTCTAAATAGTTGCAATTGTTGTGAATGTGAATTAGTAGTAACCATTATTGTTAATGTGAATAAGTAGTAACCGTTATTGTTAATGCGAATTAGTAGTATTCATCGCATTTGAAATGGTTTGTTAATTAATTGTTCTATATATCAATGTTTGTTTCATTTTGATGTATATAGTTAATGTAATTGATGCTTATGAATTGACAACGTGAATTAAGTGGATAGTAAACCCATTGATGCATACGCAATAAAAATATGATATTGTCACCATGCAATTTAAGAAGATAAAATTGGAACCTTAATTTCTTTCTTTTGCCAATGACATTTAAAATAATAACTTCAATATAAATAACAAAAATTAATAGAAAATTAGTAATTAACCTCATAAAATGTAATAAGTTTTTGTACTAAATAGTTACTATCATAACAACATCTAACACATCAAATGATGAATATAATATAGTCAATTACATTATACACTAATGTAAATGATATAATTATATATTGACAAACTTTTGAAAGAAAAATAGTTGTTATAGAGGAAATAGGTAAAGGAAATTTCACCAAAAATTTTTAAAAAATAAAAATTGGAACCTTAATTTCTTCTTTTGACAATGACATTTAAAATAATAGCTTCAATGCATACTTAAAAACGTAATAAAAAATTAGTTCTTAACTTCATACAATGTAAATAATTTTTGTAATAAATAGTTAGTACCATAACAACATCCAACACATCAAATGATGAATATAACATGTTTAATTACATTATACACTAATTTAAATGATATAATTTATATATTGATAAATTATAAAGAACAATAGGTGTTATAGAGGAAATAGGTAAAGGTAATTTCACCAACAATTTTAAAAAGATAAAAATTGGAACCCTAATTTCTTTCTTTTGCCAATGACATTTAAAATTTAACCAATGACAATGTCATTATGTAATAGAAGAAGTTAAACAAACAAAGCAAACAAGAAACAACTCAACATAGTACAAACAAAGGGTGGTATATAGGTTGGAAACAAGAAACAACGCCATGTACTTTAATTACATTGGTTTTTTTAAAACGTAATATTTAACAAAAAAAGCATGAAATAACTCAATGATCTTCTATTATTGTATAGCTCGATGGAAAAGAGTTGGATGTCTTATTAAAAATGGTCAAATGAATACGTAGAAGAAGTTCAGAGTTTCAAGCAATTTGTAAAAGATCAAATGGGTGATGAATGTAGTATTCATTGTCCATGCATCAATTGCTTAAATGTCAACTTTCAAAGTCAAGATGTGGTATATAATCACTTGCTAATCTGAATGTAGTAGAAGTGGTGGTACATGTTATGATGACAGTTACAATAATGATGTAGATGATTGTAATGTGAATGATGATGGTGATGATAGGATTGATGAGACAATTGTCAGAATTATATAGAGACTATGAATGAAATAGGAATGCCTAACATAATTGGTAGTATTATAGAAGATAATTTTGGGAAGTTATTGAAAGTTACTAAAGAACAATCATATCCGGGGTGCTCTAATTTCTCACAATTATCATTTGTTGTGAAGTTGTTGCATTTGAAGGTTTATAATAAATGGAGTATCAAGACCTTTGACATGTTAATTGAATTACAGAATAATGCATTACCTATTGGACATAAGTTGCCAAAATCTTACCATGATGCAAAGAAATTGTTAAGGAATTTTGGATTGGGATATATTTCAATTCATTCTTGTAAGTATGACTGTGTTTTTTTTAAGGAAAATAAAGATCTTCAGGAGTGTCCATTTATGGTATATCAAGGTGGCAAGTGGATGATGGAAGAGGGAAAAAAGATACCGAATAAAATCCTTCGATACTTTCTTATTAAACCACGATTACAAAGACCTTTTATGTCAACAAAAACAGCTATAAATATAAGGTGGCATAAAGAGAAACGCATTGATGATAACATCACCATCATCCAGTAGACTCAATGGCATGGCAAGAGCTTGATAGAAATTTTTAATGGTTTGGACAAGATTGTCATAATGCTCCACTTGGATTAGCCTCATATGGATTTAATCCTTTTGGTAATATGACTAATTCATATAGCATGTGGCCAGTGATTCTAGTCTCATACAATTTACGTCTATAGAAGTGTATGAAGGAGCCTTTTATGTTGTTGTCTTTGCTTATTCCAGGAACTACTGCTCCTTGTAAGGACATTCATGTGTACATGCAACCATTAATTGATGACTTAAACAATCTAAGGAAATTTGGATTACAAACATTTGATGTTATTAAAGGCGAAACATTTATAATGTATGCTACTATTTTGTGGGCTATAAATGATTTCCTAACTTATGGGAATTTGTTTGGGTGGAGCACTAAAGGGTATATTGCTTATCCTATGTGTAACCAACAAACACATTTAAAAAGGATACGAAGTAAAATATGTTATACGGGTCATCATCGTTATTTGGAACATGGGCATAGATGGTGAAGAAGTAAACAGTTTAATGGCACGGTAGAGTTAGTGAAGCTCTTATGCAATTGTTCAGTGATGATATTATTTACTAGCTGTCACATTTAGGTGACATTACACCTGGAAAACACCCAAGTAATAGAAACAAAAAGAGAAATGATGTCGAACTGAGTTGGACAAAAAAAACCATATTTCTTAACTTGCCATATTGGAAGGAATTATTATTAAGGCACAATCTTGATGTCATGCATATTGAGGAAAACATTTGTGAGTTCATTTTAAGGACTGTCATGGGAATTGATGGGAAATCCAAAGACATAATTAAGGCTATACTTGACTTGGAAGATATGAATATTAGAAAGGACTTGCATTTAAAAAGAATATATGATGGCTCATACGTTATTCCCCTTACTTGTTACAACATGTCAAAAAGTGAGAAACAATCATTCTGTCAGTTCCTCCAATCAGTCAAATTTTCTAATGGGTATGCGTGAAATATAGGTCATTGTTTGAATGTTAAAGAGGGAAAAGTATCAGGGTTAAAAAGTCATGATTTTCATATACTTTTGCAATGATTACTTCCTGTTGGAATACGTGGGTGTTTGTTGAATATATATCCATTACTTTGGGTCAATTGGGAGAGTTTTTTAAGCAATTATATTGCAAGACACTTAAAGTTGAAGAGCTTGATAAAATGGAAAATGACATAGCATTGATTTTATGTAAGCTTCAACTATTATTCCCCCCATTATTTTTTGGTGTTATGGTTCATTTGACAATTCACTTACTATTTGAAGCAAAACTTTATGGACATATTCAATTTCAATGGATGTTTCCAATTGAAAGGTAATTCATATTAAATTCAACAAATTTTTTCTATGTTATTTGTTTGTAACAATTCCTAAGTTTATAATTGTTTATGTTTAGGTTTTTATAGTCTCTTAAGTGTTATATACGTAATAGAGCTCGACCAGAGAGGTCTATTGTAGAGGCTTATATAGCAAATGAATGCTTGACTTTTTGTTCAATGAACTTAACTAATGTGGAGACAAGATTTAATAGATCAAAACATAACTTTGATTTTCATGAAGAAGGTGGGTTGTCTATTGTCTCCCAAAAAGTTAGGCCATTTGGTGTGGGTAAATATGTGGAGTTAAATAAAGACGAATTCAAAATCACCCATTGGTATATTTTAAGTCGATACATATATAGAATCTGTACATTCCTTTTTATTCAAGCAATCATATTACAATTTTCTTCATTCACTACGAAATCTTATTGTCGTTGTCTTTTTTAAATAGAAAGCACAAAGACATAATTCGCAGCAAAAGGAATATTAATGTTGAAGAAAGACATAGGCAAAATTTTGTATCATGGTTTAGAAATCAAGTTTCATATTGATTACATATTATGAAAATATGAGAATGTGTCTCATCCTCATGTTTATTTTCAATTTGTTGTATAGATGATACAGTTACATAACCGTAATGTGCAAAAAGCAACAATAGTATTTTATAGTTTGGCATGTGGACCTCATATTTGTGGGAAGAAATACACAGGTTGCATTATCAATGGGGTGAGATTTCATATACAATATCGAGATAGTCAAGCTATAAGTCAAAATAGTGGGGCTATCATTGAAGGATGTCATGACGATGAAATCATTGACTTTTACGGTGTCATTTCTAAAATAATAGAGTTGCACTAAATTAAGGATAAGAAGGTTATTGTACTTAAATGCAAATCGTTTGACCCAACTGACATGAAAGTGAATGGGCATATTACTAGCATAAATGTTAGTAAGACATGGTCTGATAATGATTCGTTTTTTCCTTGCAACTGAAGTCAAACAAGTTTTCTACATCAATGATACTGTATTAGGTAGCAATTGGAATGTTGGACCCCGAACTTTTCTTGAAAATTAGAAATTATAAAATGAAATTAAATGAGAAAATATGGTATGATTCTTTGTAATGAATGAAATAGTATAAATGAATTTATGAGCATTTGATGTTTTTACATATGTTTGATGAGGTATTTGTGTATTGTGTTTGGATGTGGGAATTAGAGAATGTGCGATGATTGAAGTGTTGTGCAGGTAAATTGTGTGGGTGTTTGAAGAATTTGGCTAGTGTAAATTTAGGGGAGATGCTG